>JABJVR010047777.1:0-26590 GCA_025773905.1 Chitala chitala
TACTGTTTTCTTACAGTAACTTTTTTTTTACAAACATACTTATGTCATTGATAAAGTTTGAATTTACAGCGTATTTGCGTGAACTGTGAAATTAAGTCATGGATAGTTGCAACTAACTATTGCTGGGTGATTGTGTATAGTGTTTACTGCATTTATCACTGACTAATGCAGAGCTGCAATGCAAGCAGATCAGCTAAAAGTAGTTGAATCTATATGTAATAATTAATCGAAATTAATCAATTAAAAATTTTTTCGATTAATCGAACAAGAAAATTTTAATCAGTACTAACCCTAATATATTTCCTTTAAAAGTTCAAATATATACACTAGCGGTCAAAAGTTTTAGAAAACCCCCATTTTTCCAGTTTTTATTGAAACGCAAGCAGTTCAAGTCCAGTGAATAACCTGAAATGGTACAAAAGTAAGTGGTAAACCGCCAGAGGTAGAAAAAAAACGTTTAGGTTAACAAAAACCGAAAAATAACGTACATTTCAGAGTTATACTAAAAGGTCTTTCACAGGGAAGAGGTAATGGGGTAACAACTCACAGCTGTTCTGCAGCAATGCAAGTACATTAAGCCTTGAAAGTTTATGCTAACAATCCATACAGGTGTCCCAACTGTAAGAGCCATTTTGGAACTTATTTATTGTGGGGTGTTGTTTATTATGATATTAGGTTCAGTCATTTAACTTTAGTGTGCCATTAGTGGTTATACAGTGTTTATTGTTATATTGCAATAGCAAAGCGCATGTGCAAAGTAGAATAAGTTAATAAAAGGCCAATACAGTCTCTGTTGGTCTTGGATCCAAACAAGCGTGATCATGAACGTGTAAGAACGTAAGCGTGAATGTGTATCGTGTACATGCAACAAGCTAACATGCATAGGACTCTGTTTGCTTTTTTTTTTTTTTTATAAAACTTTCAAGGAGCCCCAAAGAAGGTGTGAGTACGCCTGTATTACTGGAACATGCATTAGAGCTACTGACCCACAGACCGATTGGCTGTAAAGGTAATTAGTGTGGTTAAACGGCGAGCACTCAAACTTCTGTTGATTACTTACAAGCCAACTGTATAAAAGCAGTGTTGGAACAGACTGTGTTACTACACCCTCTTAAGCAATATTTGGACAGTATTATACTGCAGGAAGTAGTACATTGTAGTAAAATGGCAAGAAAAAGGCAATTAACAAAGGAGGACAGATAGACCATTATAACCCTTAAAAGTGTAGGTCTTTCATTTAGAGAAATTGCAAAGAAAGCCAAGGTGTCAGTGAGTACAGTTTACTACACCATCAAGAAGCACTTGGAAACTTATTCCATTTGTCCAGCATCCTTTGTTCAAAAAGAACCAATCCGAATCATAGAAATATAGGTATTCAAATGCATTAGTGTATAAGACATTAATGAACATCAGCCCAAAATGAAAGAGACAGAAAGTTCTTGCAGTCCTATACTTGTCTGCTACACAACAAGGTCAATCTGACCCAGCTTGACAAGGAAAATCATCTACGGCACCTCAAACCAGCTGCACAGCCTAAACTGAGGGAAACAGGCATAGTTAACCTTGGAGCACACAGATGTGCAAAGCAGCAATGGGGGAGAGAGAGAAAGAGAGAGAGAATTATGGCCTAAACGAAAAACTTGTGATGTAAGGTAGAGCTAACCAAAATGACACATCACATGCGTATATTACGTTTAAAGCAAAAATAGGTGACTCCAGGCTCTCATAAACCAGTGTAAAATAAGCCCTGAATACACACACTTCACAACACTGGTATAGGCAGTACTGTAAGTGAGGATGAGAAGTGCTTCAGACTCGTACAGTAGGGCTGTGTAAAGTGGAGAATAAGTCATCTGTCCAGAAGATGTTTGCTTTAATTACTACAGGTGCTTTGTTACTATGAACAGTGCTGGGATTCGTTGTTATTGCACTTAGCATGAATTGCTTTTATGTGTACTGAGCGGCATAATAAAACGGCAGAGTAATTACAGTACTGTAAAAACAGTAGCAGCTTCAAATGTCAATGGAGCACACCAGCAGGAAAACAAGTCCCTTATAAATGAGTACAAAAGGGGAAAAAACATTTAAAAAATTTAAGATGTGTTATTCTTTCTCCAAGTCAATGCCAACATAACACATTAATTTCAGAAATGATTTCTCAACAAAGTGCTATGCATGACAAACTTTTTCACTAAAATGTTTTTACGACTCTTTTGGCCTCTTTAAGTAATAAGACCTGCAAATTTACCTGCCTGAATTCTAAGTACGTTCAGAAAAAGGTAAAAAACAAAAAAACCCTAGGGTCTAATTTAGCCATCTTTACGTTAATGTGTTTGTGTGTTAATTAAACGTCTGTGCTCAGTGAAGCACTTCTGACAGGTGTTAATGAGGCTATGGAGGAGGCGATGTGTGAGGACATACTTGGCGAGATTTTCCTGCGATTCGGCCTGGTTTTTCAGCTTGTGGTGCACGACAGCTGCCACCGCCAGCGGTCCGGCGTCCCCACACAGGAAGGTCACCCGGCGTCCATTGAGGTTGCGCAGGGTCCTCTTGACGTGGTCGAGCGCACGCTGCAGGTGGCTGGGGTCCCGGGTGACACGGTGCAGCTGCAGGTACAGAAGTGCTACCCCTGGAGTGGGGCAGATACAAGAGATCAGCTCAGCTGAATCTAAGAGAAATGCTTTCAAGTCCCCTGCAGTCCTCTGAACTCTTGCACTAGGCAGGCAGGCAGGCAGGCGCGCAGGCAGGCAGGCAGGGCGCACAGGCAGGCAGGGCGCGCAGGCAGGCAGGGTGCAGCGTGTAGGAAAGCTCGACCCTCCTTCCTCACCAACCTGTCCAGCCTGTGTAAGTGGAGAAATCATGTGGATCAGCTGTCTTCAGGCCCTCCTCCATCTGCTGTAGAAGATCCTTTATTTTGCTCTGGACCTTCTTCACAAAGGCATCACTGATCTTTAAGGGAGAGACGACACAAAACAAAGGGAAGGAAAACATTTATAGACACATTCATAGCTTTACAGGCCCAGCTGCCAAGCTGCGCATTAGATGGGCCTTACCCTGATGCAGGTGTCAGAGAGGCAAGATACACAAGATATGCATAATGCTGCACTGACAGTGTATGCTACACAGCACACATATACAGGGAGGATATCTGTACAAATCAGTCCTCACAAAAACAGGCCCAATTAAAAAAAAAAAAAAAAAACTTTTTAAAATCTCAAAATTATCAGAAACTACATGTGTTCTTTATTACAATGCTTATACAACCTAAATAATTTTTTTAAAAGGCAGCTGTATTATGCAAGGAAATGGACTAAACTAACCCAGCACAGTAAAAAACAAAATCCTTCTATGTGGCCATTGTTCAAACAGTACAGGATGTATTTAGAATGTAAAAGACAATGGAACCAAAAAGGACAAGGAGAAAGTGATGTCACGCTTTCTCAAAACAAAGGACAAGCCATGACATACACAATAGGCTGATCCCACCAGCAGCTGTGCATGCTCATCATAAAATACACAGAAACAGTTCCAGCAAACAGCCGCAGAGCGGGCAACGCCCACGGCCAGCGCGGGCGACGCCCCCGACAAAACCACCTGAGCATATCAAAAAAGCCCTAGAGCCATGAACAATGAAAACAGATCACAACAAAACCACTTCTTACCTTCCCTCAGGGCCCACCACCCCCTCTGTCATTTCAGACTTCATATTGCTAACCCTAACCTTAAATAATCTCCACAGATGGCCTCACAAAAGCAGACTGCTAACCGAGCCAAAGACAACTCAGCATACAGGCTAACAACTTACTCCCCAGTTTGCAGTCATCTTAAAGTGCACCTTACATACTGAACTCACAGTCAATTAAACTGGATAACATCTAGTCAAGATACATGTGTACTGGAAATACCAAGCAGTTGTAATAACACACTACAAAATAATGCAGCCTTTACTCATGTTTATGTGATAGAACATTTACAAATTCTGCAAGTTGAACAGTCAAATTCAATATAGTTCTTCTATTACCAATATTTTGCCTTTATACGACATTTGCACAGATGAGCTACACAAACAGTATTTAACCTAACTCAGGAGACCCATCCACAGAGGTAAACTGGACTGTCTGTTACACTTAGAAATGTTCCCACAATGCATCATGATCTGCTATATCTTGTGCTGCCTTTCAAAACTGGTACTGCCCATTTAGTTTCAGTGTTAATGCTGATAGATAGCTGGCAGGAATAAGACGGAGCCATTTAACAGACAACAAATGCATACAAATATGTTCTGAATATCAATTAAACTGGTCTTAAGATGTCCATTCTTTATTTAAAAGACATTTTCTTACAGATATTTATCAACTAAATTAAAGGATATCTCTCTTGCTTTTAGTCTGAGCTCCAGAACCAGTCACTTTGTAACAGGTTTAGGAGGCTTCTCAGCTCAACATTTGGAGAACCTCCATAGGTTTTGGTCAGAAGAGATCAAGGTAAAATGAATCCTTACAATCTTAGTAGATCGCAGTAATTTTCATCCATGACATTTGTAACGCCAAGTAGGCTACATAATATATACACACACTAAATACACATCAGTTCAGCATTTTTGGTCCTGATCTCTGCAGTTCTGTTGCACGTGCTCAGTGAAACGTCTTAAGATCCACCGATTGTCAGATGGACAGAATGTCAGTGGAGGGGTTAAAAATGAAGACTAAGGTTAGGTTATATACAGCGAGCTAAGGGAACAAAGTTTGAAAGTCTTCAGCTTAGTTGCATTGTCAACCTTTGGCATCAACAGTAAGAGTGTACGTTGGTAAATCCAAGTGGAGGTAACATACCAAGACCAAAGTGTGATGGCGTGATTTTAGTCCCCACACTATCAGCCAGACCTGAGATAACCTCCTGATACTAAGGGCAGCCCTTTTCCCTCCTTTACTGCAGAACACAGACAGTGCTGAGTCACACAGGTCGAAACTCCCCAAAGAGACGCCTCAGTGTTTGAGCATGGCGCCAGAGGACAGCTGCAGTGCTGCAACACACCCCGCCATGCAGCCACACAGCTCAAGACTGGCGGGAAAACGTGATCAAGACTGTGCAGCGCTTCACACCACAGCGCATCAACACATGAGAGAACAGCAGACGTGAGACACAAAACACCTCTCCTGTTTAATATTCCAAATTAAACCAACCACCCAACAAGTTCACCTTCTCTCAAATCAGTTCAATTCATTTTTAAACGCAGTTTGCGTTCACACAAACTCTTGGGAAACAATTTCTATCAACTCTGCTACATGTCAGAAAGTAGCAATTTACGGAATTCCTCATGCTGGGAAATTGAGCTACAAGCGGAAAATCTTTACTACACAGTCTAACGTTCTTTATACCTTCAATTTTGTAACAATCAAGCTATATACAAATATCATGACTTAAATGAAAAATCTATTTTTAACAAAAAATAATTGGATTCACTAGATTAAATTATCATGTTAAAGTGCAAATGTGTTTCTAACAGCTCAAATACAAGAGTGTAAATGTCACACCACTCACAGCAATAAATATCTGGTATTGTTTGTGTCTGGTTTGAAGAATCCAAGGCACTTCCAAACTTTCGAAGGTGTGTTCTAGAGGTCAGAAAACCCACAGGACCTGAGACGGTAGCTTATGGAGCAGGTCTCGTTTCTGACATTGCGGATGGGAGCAGTCAGACAGCCAGCCCACGCAGCTCAAAAGCTGTGAACAACTCTCACAAAATAATAACAAATAACTGTAAACTACATAACTGCAACATATTAAAACACAGTGTACATTATCAATTTACTGCAATAACTTTCTATATCATAAAAATAATGAGCTCTTGTTATAATACTAGCACTCAATAGGCAATAAAGCAAATTATGTGCAAATCAGTGAGAAAGTTTTTTTTTGCAAGTTTATTTCTCATCTGTCATGAAATACAGCTAACTAGAGAAGACTATTTCTCATTCGCAAACTGAGAAAGTTTATGTAAAGTGAAATAAACCATTATATACCTTCTGCAGGTTGGAATCCTACAGGTGCAAGCTTCAAAATAATCAGTCCCACAAAGACCTGAAGTGTGTTCCATCTCTTCAGTGTTAACTCATTAGCCTTTTTTTTTTCTTTCACAAGCAATCAAGTTTTTAATGTTTATAGTTCATGGGGAGGGTTAACACTGCGACGCACAGCATGTCTGGCTGATTATGCTGACCTAAGTGCTCCATGACAGGTCACAAGCATTGTCTACTTAAATTTAACAAAAAAAAAAAAAAAAAAAAAAAAAAAAAAAAATTTTATATAAAATTATAACCATAGCCAAATATTGTTACTGGGGAAGAATATAAAACGCAATTATCATTATCGTCATCACTCCATTGCCCAGCACCAAAACAAAAAAGCTCCTCTTTCCAACTAAAGGCAAATTTCCATCAAATCTCTAAAAATTAAGTAATTCCAACACTTTACTTGACAAAATGGAAAGCACACAAGAGTTCACCATCTCCCATGGATGTTCTGTAAGGCCGCTTACTTCAGCTGAACTGCTAGACAAGTGGTGTGTGTACAGAAACACTACATTCACAGCACTGCTGTCCAACCACTCTTTATTCCCTTCACACTTATAGCAGCGCTCAACTGTCAGCCGACATGAAGACAAGAACTTCTCAAAACCAAAACTACAGTTTATGTTGTGGCTTTAAAGGTCTACCAAAGACAAATCTCCCTTATTCTGTGAAAATGTGATCTCACATGCTTGGTCATGTCCTACCAGACACCAACACCCTGCCATCAATGTATGAGATAATTTTATTCATGGATGAAAAGAGAAAAAGTAAGTAGAAGCAGATTTCCCCAAGGTGTTTTCTGTTAAAGCTGAGCTCACCTTGTATTTAACATCGAAACAGGTGTATTTACAAAGCCTGATGCATGTTCCCTTTTGCTCATGTGGCTATGGGACACAAAGATCAAGTATATCACAAGTTGCATCTAAACCCAACAAAAGGCTTGATGACAATCAGTACCTTGAAAGCCTATTCACTTAATCCTGGAGTAGTGAAATGTGCTGCAGGTCTCCATTTCTGGAGAAAATAACCAACTGGGATGTGAAGCCCTCCCCCCCGACACACACACACCTACACACACACCTACACACACACACACACACACACACACACACACACACACACCTACACACACACAACTGTCATTTCACTTAACTGTTGCTTCCTGGCTGACTGTTACATGGTACCATTTCATGTATCATGCCAGAAAAAAACAAAACTATATAAGCTATCTGAAATCAAACTTCTGAATAACACATGAAACCATTAAGAAGCAAATATGTCCTCCAGCTGTGTGTAACATTCATTCAGAAATAGCCAGAAACCAATGCAGAAAAAAGGAGAATGTTTAATAGAGACAGAATGTAGAAGCAGGGGGTTACAGACAACATGCAGCACACTGCGCTGCTCAGACAGAACTCTAAATATAGCAAATATAAAACAGTACGAAATGATGCAGTGTTGGCTGTAAGGATGCAGTTTGTCCTGTGGCCTGCAGTGTCCTGGTACACAGACAAGTGAAAAATCTGGACAAGCTAACAGACATTTTTTTAATTTTGCAGTGGGTAAATGATTTTTTTTTTTTCCACGATTAAAGGGATTTTGCATGCATAATCATGTTGTGCAAATGAACACCCTATTCTGTCTCAAGATGATTAATTCTTAATAACAAGTTGTTAAATTGCAAGTTTCAATCCCAGGAGAGCGGGTGAGGTGAAACTTTACCTACCAGAAAAGGGAGACCGGCTACTGCAGTCACCAAGGATGTAGTGTCATTACACAGTGAAAGCTGTACTGTTCTCTAGGATGGGGCCTACTTTACACCTCCACAACACAAAAAAAAATACAACTGAAAACTGGTGTCACAAAAGCAATTAAATGTGTAAAAAATTAATAAAATGTAAATCTCAGCACTATATTAAGCAACATCGTGTCAAACATGGAAAATAGACTATACTTTCATTCGTTTCACAGCAAATAACTTGTCACAAAAGTTCTCATAACTGAAACACGCTGTTTAAAAAGTGTTCAGTTATAAAAATATTGACATCAAACTTTTGTAATATTATAAATGATGACACCACCCACCCTTTGAACTCCCTAATATTTAAAGCAACTAAGAGTAATATTATACAGTCCATGCCAGGAAATGTAATCTCCCTCCAAATTAGAAATAAAAATTAAAAGTCAATTTAATTACTCAGAGGGGACAACTGAAGATCCTTTGCTAATGAACTGGATGTGCTCCACAAGCGATGTCTTTTCTTGACTCAGAAGACGGTCCGTATATCAGCTTTGGACTTTGTTCATTAACCACATGGGAAATTAATGTGAAGTTCCAAGCTTGATTTTGTCAACCATCTAAACTGCCGGGATTACAAACTTCAGCAACCTCTTTCAACACTTAAAAGAGTTTTTGTGGGCAAGTAACAAAGAAAAAAAGCTGTCGGTACAGTAGTCCTTTGCAGAAACCGGATAATTATAACACATAACATGAACACGCTGTACTGTATGCAACGTTTGTCTGATCTGTATTACTACAAGTAAATTGTAAAAGACATGAGCTCTGACTATTTACCCAGACAGAAATAGCAGCCAATACAGCAAAAGATAATGAAATTTCGTTTAAAAAAACCCTGAATAATGCATTTCCTTTTGTAAAACTAAGGGAAAAAAAGTACTGATGACATACTACAAATCTAAATTGTGCTATTTTATTGTGAATAAAAGCCAAGTGCCATAGTTAAATTTCAAAATTGCTGAGGAAACAAGAGAATGTTAAATGTTGAAATGCATTCTAAACATTAACTATTGCATAGTATAATACCAACAGCTGCAGAAATTTTCACCCATTCTGAAGTTTGGATTTTATACCATTTTAGAAAGTTCATCTTACATGCATAAAAGCTAAAATGAAACTACCGGTGTAAATTATAAAAAACCGGGACCTGAATAATTAAAATGTCTACTGAACTTATTGTAATTATAATTTAATGGATAATTTATGCAGATATGGTGAACAAATACACTCAATCAATGCAGTCCTATACATTTTACTTGTAGAACAACAATCCTATCTATGACAGATTTAATCTACAACTATTATTATTTATAATACATACATTATAATATGGTTAGGAAAGGAAATCGTGTTTATGGCCAAATATGTTTGTCACATACAAGGAATTTGTCCTCTGCATTTAACCCACCCCCCTGGGGGAAACAGTGAGCAGCCATACATGGCGCCCGGGGAGCTAGCGCTGAGTGTCTTGCTCAGGGACACACCTGGCTGGGCTTTGAACCAGGAGACTTCCGCCTTCCTGCCTGATGCTCCACCCATTGAGCCTTACGTGGTTACGATGCTAATTTAAAATCCTGTACAGTGCTAAACAGAGGCGGATTAGCTGGGACTGTCTGACGCTGACACACACCACTTTGTTTGACAGCAATTAATTACATATTGTTAACGACAATGTAAATGGCGAAATAGTTTTGTAAATACAAAAAAAAGTATAAAGTAACCATCATAATACGTTGTTGTTGTTCTTGTTCTTGTTGTTGTTGTTGCTGAATATGAACCAAGTTAACTGGTTCATATTAACCGCTTGGCCTTTCCACCCAGCTAACTTCCTTGAGCTCGTCTGGAAAACAAACTTTGCAACATATCTATCGCTATAAATAAAGCTTCTAACCTTTCCGTTGACATCAAATGGCTCGCTGCCATCACTGTCTGTTCCTGAACTGGAAGACGTAAACACTCCTTGGTCCCAGTCCGGGAAAGGGTTGATGAATGAGCGCTCCTCCATCTCCGACTCCGTACCTGACACCAGTTTCAATCTCTTCGACATGTTCTCTCCCATCTCTACGGAACCTCACCGAGGACAAAAATGTCCGTTGCGATTCCGTCCTTTCCTCGTGGATAGAAACGCGTTTTTCGATTAAAAAAAACTGATTCAGACAGATTTCGTCGTGGGTTCTGCCTCTGAATGAGAATCATACAACCGAAGCTGGTGAATTTGCAGTGCTGTAAACACCGGCTGGATATATTGTGTCAAAACTCAAAGCAAAAATTGTTTTAAATTCGTGAGCTCACAGATTGGCGTTGGAAGTCGGGAGTCTAAACGTCACCTTTAATTTTTCTGCGAACAGGCTGTGAATAAAACAGTGAAAAAACAGTTTTTAATACAAATAATTCGGGTCATATAACTTAACTCGTAGGTCACCAATAAAAAATTCCATCACACTTCGAGTTGTAATATAACTTGTGTTTAAATTTGTACATAGTTTACCTCCACTTTTTGTTTTTGGTGCACAATGCATTTTTTTATTAAATTATTTTGTTTCATGCCTGCAAATAAGTTATCAACGCATAACATACATGTTACAATTAGAGATACATACGTTTGAATGGCAAATGCCTGTGCTCATTGGAATTGATAATATTATCGTTCATAAATCCTGCAATAGTAATACTGGTCTGAATGCACGCAATGCATTCTTCATAGCATACTATGTAAAAACACAATGACTAAGATATAAATTTGTGTACGACTGCACTATATCACACCTGTCCTATGTATTTGATGTCATCTGGGTTTCTAACAGTACCGTAGAAGCATGTACGTAAAAAACTTATTTTAGATTAATAATTAAACAATAACTATTTAAAAGGTTGAATGAGGCGTTTATTACAGTATCCGAATAAATAGGATTCCTCTTGCAGCACGTCAGTTATACCAACCATGCAAAAAGTGCAGCACTGCTCACCGATATTACGCTAAATTAGACACTTCACTGTAAAACCCTTCTCGTTTTCCACTTCGAAACGTCCCATTACTTCAAACGTTAGAACAATGTTTCAGCTTTTAATGTTTCCTGGTGTTTTCAACGTAAAAAAAAACTAAAAACTGGACCGTCGATAAAAGATGCATTGATTATTTATCATTCGCTCAAACAAAGTAATATGAGTCCAAATCACTTCTTTTTTAACTGCTCGAACGGAGAAATTTCATCTTAATTCCAGAGTCCATCTTTCCGTAGATGATGACAATGATCCTCCACTTCACATATTTAATGCGTTTCGCAAGATACACACTGGCGCCGATACCACCACACCGGGGTTTAGAAGGGCTCTTTCGCTGATCTTAACAATATTTCAGTCACAGCTTCGGAGGAAACAGATGGTGTGTTTCTGCTGTCCACTGATTTGCTCTACCAGAACGGATTATGCAGAACGCAAATCCATAAACCTTTCGTAATTCGATATTTTTGCAAGCACGGGGCACGTGATTTTGCTGGACAATACCATCTATTCTCCTTCATATCACCCATGCGTTTAGTATTTATTTTTATACATTAGTGTGTGCTGGTGTGTTATAGGCTAATTAAGTTGCTTTCAAAAACGGTAATTTGTTAAACTAAATGCTTTTATCACACGACTTTTATTTTTGTTACAAATGGAATAATTAAATCCATGTATTATGATGTAATTTAACCAGAGAACATTTTAAATCGTCTTTTGTTGAAGACCAGGTTTTATATTTACCATTCTGTGCAAGACTGCATAGTGCAATTATAAGTCTGCGACGAAACTAACTTTGGTTGTAATTAACATTACTGGATTATGGATATGTTTACCCAACACATTCAAACCACCATATTGTGGATTTTTTATTATTATTAGTATTTTCATTTTATTTTCTTCTTGCAGAAAACACATTAAAAATCGTTTGTTAATTTTATGTAAATTTTAAATCTGGAATAACTGTTGGAAAAAAGACTGACAAAAATTAATTGGTTTTGTGTAATGATTTTGAGTAGGGGTGGCCAGCCATGGTCCCAGGGAGCCTCAGTGGCTGCAGGTTTTTTCTTCAGCCAGTTTCTGCTTTTAGTTGAATCTTAATATCAATTAAACACTGGCGTTTTTGTATAATTACTGTTAGTCCAGTAAGAGTTTATATTCATTTTCAAATAAGAAATTTAAAAGCATTTTAAACTTTAAATTTTTAGACTTATCGATGTTGCTTCAATTGTAATTTTTTGAAAAACATTTTTTAACAGATATGGTATATTTTAATCAGTTTCTTGCTAATAATCACTTAAGTCTGTGCTTAACCTTTCTAGTATTTGATTAGTATTTTGGTTTGAACTAAGTGCCTTGCTAAATTATCCATACATTTTCTTCTATAATTCTGAAGATGGACAGCCATTGTAATGTGTGCTTTATAATTATGTTACATAAAGCACAAGAGTCTCGCTTTAAACTTTCTTAAACGTTTTTGTAACTCTCAATAATTTAATACAACTAAGCACAGACAAATTATCATGGGTAATAAATGAGGATAAGCAATAATGTAATTAATATTTAATTAAGATAGTGGTCAAATTAAATTGACTGAATTGGCTGAAACAAAAACCAGCACCCACAGAGGCTCTCCGGGACCATGGCTGACCACCCCTAGTTTTGAAGAAAGGTTGGTCTAGGTGCTTATAGGTAGTGTTTTATTGGAAACACAAAATTTCAAAAGCCCAAGAACCAAAATATATAACAGAACCAAATAAAATAAAGAAGACTAAGTACAAGTAAACACACTCGTATAGATATCCAGGGCTGTTTCTAAGTATGGGCATTATGTGCAGCTGCCTTAGGGCACCAAAGCAGCCATGCAGCTTATTTTTCCCTTGGGGGCAGGGATAGGCCTCAATGTAAGATGATGCCTAAGGCCTCAGGATTTTCAGAAATGGCCCTGCAGATATCAGCGTTGAACCCAGAAGTAAACACAGTATTGTGTAAAGTACCTGAAAGCCACACTTCATTAAAAGTTCAGATACTTTACTATAAAATTACTTAAGTAAAAGTCAAAGTCACCCATTGTACTATTACTTGTAGTGAAAGTATGAAAGTAACTGTTATTAACTGTACTTAAGTATCAGAACTAGTTTCTGAATAAAAGTACTTAAGTATTGAAAGTAAAAGTTGAAGTATCTTCTTATTAAAACAGCAGTCAGGATTTGAATTCCAAATTTAAATTTTGTAGTGCCTTCTTTTCCAAATTGTGAATTATTGCACCACCAAAATTTTAATAAAAAACAACAAAACACACACACACACATACACACACATGGCAAGCACAGGAGGCACTTTATTTAGTATGATAAATTCTTTATGCCAAGAAAGGATAATATCTCTTGGAGACATGGCCATGGGTAACCTTACTCGTTTAAAACAGGAGGTGTTGTTGGAAAGGTTAGGCTAGCAGATGTAGCAGGTGTTGGGGCAGCATCACTGCTGCTAGAGGAGGATGCTGCTGCTCTTCTGACCTGCCTGAGCTTATTACCCTGAACTCACAGACTGGAATCTTGAAAGTTTGGGAGTGTTTTTTTTTTTTTTTTTTTTGTAGCAGTAGCTGTACTAGTAACAAAATTGGCAAGTGGGAAAAGTGTCAGGGTGGTGTGGTGATTAGTGCCTCGCCTTGCACCTCTGGGCCCGGGGCTCACTTTCCCCCTCAGGTCTGAGTGCTTGGAGCTTGCATGTTCTCCCTGTGCTTGGTGGGAGGTTTCTCTGGGTTCTCCGGTGTCCTCCCACAGTCCAAAGACATGCCAGTTAGGTTACTTGGCGTCTCCAAATTGCCTATTGTTTGTGTGTGCCCTGTGGTGGGTTGGCTCCCTACCCGGGGTGTACCCTGCCCCTGTGCCTCCTGGAAAGGGCTGTAGGCTTCCTGCAACTCTGAATTGGATAAGCAGTATAGAGAATGGATGGATGGAAATGTATCAGAGTAAAAGTATGCATTTTATTTAAGAAAAGTGGTGGAGTAAAACTCAACAGAAGGTAGTGGAGTAAAAGTGAACAGAAATGAAAAAACTCAAGTACAGATACTCCCAAAAAATACTGTTAAGTACTGTAAAAATAGCGGCCTGGTGGTTCAATGGATAGAACAGCAGGCTTAGCTGCAGAAGTCCGCTGGTTTGAATCCCAGCCCAGCCACTGGGTGTGTTCTTGAGCAAGACACTCAGTGCTAGCTCGGTGTAACAGGTAAATGAAACGTTTTGTCACTTTGAATAAAAGCGTCAGCTAAATGAATAAATGTAATGAAATATTATTCATTACATTACACCACTGTAAACACAGCAGGGTAGAAATGTGATAACATGATACTAAACAGCATAAAACAGTATAAAAGATTACTAGCAAGATCCAAGAAAAGAGAGTAACAAGTAATCATCGCAAATCAAGGGAAAGGAGGGCAAAAGAAAAAGAGAAGGGGAATACTGTGTTACTGCCAAACATTTACACAAAAGAACCAAAAGCCAGCTCTGGACACAAGTAAACCCAACTTACATATTGGGTAAGAACAGGCTGTACTTTATATGGAAGGAATGACCTGTACTGATCTGCGCTAATGCTACATTTCAGCTACCTTTTAGTTGTACTTAGTGTTCCAGTCAGAACAGAGAACAAATGCTGGAGATATGGTTGCTTATGCATGTGGTTTTAGTCACTATATGCAGTAGCCTTTGTTAATTTTAATGTTTAGACTTGCATTTAAGAAATTTCAGTTTTTATTTTCCTCATGTACTGCCTAATCACATGCTGTCTGCTTTTTTTCAGAAGAAACTATCTACTCAGACTTCTTTATAAGCTGACCAGGCCTTTCCTATCTGTTTGGGTGCACACTTTATCTTCTGTCCTTGGCCTGTGAAGGTGCGTGTCTGTTGATGTAAAACTCCTGTCACTGAGGTGAAGTTTGCCCAACCTGCAGTCTCTCTATTCCATTTTCTTCCCTGATCACACTGTATAATGACTAGATGTACACAGTTAGATATAGAAACTTTAGCTGTAGAATGGATTCTGAACTTGCAATGTGTGTAACCATGGTATAAGGACAACAACAGAAAGGCTAGACTGCCACACCTACCTTTTTGTGTGTTCAAGCACTATATGTAGTAACAGGTTTGGGTCCAATCAACATTTGACAGTAGCTTTTTACTGGTAAATTGACTGAGTTTTGAGTAATACGTTACCTTGTTTGGTCACAGTAACAGTTAGAGATGTCGTTATTGTAGCCCGATATGTTAAAAAGGATTATTAGGCTATAGCTTACATTGTGTGAGTTACCAAAGTGTTTTCTTTGTTCCAGTCTTTAACTAAACATTTATAGAGGCTTGCCATATTTCCAGTGCTGTATAATGATACTACACATTGCACATCTAACAGTAATGAAGCAAGTACAGCACAAGTCCCTGGAATTGTGAGCAGACATTTTATCCGAGGTAGGGAATTAACAAGTGGTTTATAAATAGTCATTTGTTTAGCTGGTACTTTTTCTGAAAGGATTATATAATGTATACACAGTTTACAGTTTTATACAAATATAAGCTTGTTCCCATTAAAACCCTTCCTTGGCCTATACTGCCAGTGTTCCCTTTTCAGCTGCCTTTAGCTCAGCCTTACTTGTTGCAGATGCAGGCAGAGAAACACAGACAATTTACTGCCTCATAAATTCTTGATGCAATAAACAAATTACAAAAAAAAAAACTACTCAGCAATGCAGATATGTTACTCAATAATAATATTGCATTTTGTATGATGGTGATAGTTTGCGTACAGAAATGTTTTTGTGTGATTTCCTTTTCAGGGTCTTCCCAGTGACATGCACATGAATATTCATGACTTCTATTTCTCCTTAGACCTTCACATGCAGGACTCACAGACTGTATTATCTGTACATTTAATTTATTCAAGGTAATGCAGCCAGACACAGTGATTCAGTTCATTGGGCTACAAAGAGCCCAAAATGTGGAGCAGGTATACAACATTTAAATGTGATGGTACACAGCTTAGTTTGTGTGTGTGCGTGTGTGTGTGTGTATGTGTGTGTGCTCTGCAATCTGTTTGCCCCCTGGGCAGGGTGTAGATTGTCTTGAACCCTAGGCAGTCTGCGATTGGCTCCAGGTCATCTGCAACCCTGTAATAGATAAATGGATGGATGGATGGATGGATTGTACACAACTTACCCTGATTAACATTAGACAATCAAGGATGAATGATGTGTGGGACTTCAACCAGGACTTACATCCAGTTAGTAAGTGCCCTGGCCATCTGACAACGATTGTTATAATTCCTGACAATTCACATATTAAACAGGTATTCTCATGTTGAAGAAATATTTCTGCTGAGTACGATTTAACTTTTATTATCCCAGATGTATATAATTCAGAATCAGAAGGACTACCTAGAGCATACACTCTCAGCACAAGGCAGGGTACAACACAAATAGGATGCTGGCCCAATACAGGTAGTTCCCAAAAATTCAGTTCAAGGACACAGGACTCCTGAGGGCTATGCCAGATGACATACATTGTAAGGCAGTGTACATCCACCATTTACCTGTTTTTGTCTGGTTTTACTAAATTGTTATAGGCTATATGCAGTCCTACATTTAACCATTTTGCAGGAATGTCATGCACAGTATATGCAGAATTTTACTGGTAGGCAAAACATCACTGTACAGCAGACAATAAATTTGTAATTTAATAGTCAGAAAGCTCACAATACATTGCATAAATAAAGTGTTTGTGTGTGTGTGTGTGTGTGTGTGTGTGTGTGTCTTTGTGTGTCCTACCTCCTTCTGAACAATTCAGTGGTTGAGGAACAACCTAAAAACACCCAGTTAAGATTTAGTACATTACACAAGGGCAAGAAATAAAAAATCCAACCCAGGATAGAACCACTGACACTTACTGATAAACATCAGATGATCTTGTTGTTTATGTAAAATGCAGTACAGGAGCTGTCATGTGACAAATGGGAAAATCACTTAGATGCAAGTAGTTCTGCATCATTTTGTAGGCTGCAGAATGGAAAGAGAGAAATATCAGAGATATGGGTGGGGCTTTGAAGTTGGTCCGCTGTGTCCATTCAAAGCGTGGCTCAAGGGGGCGGAGTTATGGTGATCAGTGGAGACAATGGAATGTGCTAGAGGAGTGGCGCTCGATTCCTATGGGTGCTGCTAGATCTGTGCTGCCATCTGACCATCGCAATCAACATGGGTACAAACCCAGAGCTTTAGCTTTGACCGTAGCAGCAAATCTGCATTGCCCTTATCTTGCAGGATGCCTCCTTCCTTTGGGTTTGACCTGAGCTTATTATGGAGAACATATGTAAAGGACTGGATTTTATTATCTTTGTCGTATTTGTTTTCCAGTAGAAACATCTTTACATAGTGTGCTCTCTGCCTTGGCAGGTACAAATTATGATGTTTTATTTACTAACATTTGATAATGCAGTTTTCTTAATTAACAACTGAAGCCATCATTTTTATATGAGCCCTTGCTGTTATGGTGTTTGGTTTCATGTCATTCATAAGTATCCATTGCTTTAATCCTAACTGTCATTTTAATTTTAGTGTAGTTTCTTATTCACTACATACGTCATACAAAAGCATAGTTCACAATTTAACCAGGGCAAATGTAATCAGAAGTACGTTTCATTTAATTTTAATCTGTGCCCTTCTGAACCAAAACTGCAATGCCGTAAGGTTAGTATGGCTCTGATGTCACTGGTATGATTTAATATGGCTGCTGCAATTCCTTAATTAAACATCAGTCTGGCCTATGCAGCAAAAACAAGCCACATTATATGTCTTTTGTCAACAATAATGTCACATAACAAATAACAGCTGAGGCAATTTTCTCTTTCATTTGCAAGTAACACTTTTTTGTTAGTCATATGATGGCCAGTACATTCCCATGCAGCCCACGCAGTAATAAATTGTGTAATATTAAGGCTTACTTGAGAGCCATAAGTCACATTACATCAAATTAAAAAGCATGGGAAAACTGCCATATGCTGGTAATCACATTTATAGGAGCTCATGGGAAAGCTGGCAATCGCTCTCACTTAACCCGGGCCACCACACCCATCCAGCCCAGTGCACTGCCGCTCTGAATGGCCGCCTGCCCCCAGCGGGAGGAGCTACACAAGGTAAGCGAGGAAGCTTAAAGAAGATTGTGTCTCTGCTGCCCCCTTGGGGAACCAGGTGGATCCTCATCCTCTTACTTGGATGTATATATATAAAAAAAAAAATCTCCGCAATCGGCATAAACACTGTCCCACGATTTAAATCTTCACGTACTATGGTTGCATCTAAAACGTTGTATTTATATTGCTTCGGATTTACTTTGTGTTTCATATTGCCTTGTTGCCCTGACATCCTTATCTGATTTGTTTATCCAAAGTTTCTAAAATACAGTAATATAATCATCATCATCATCATCATCATCAATCATTATTAATATATCACAGAATATTATATTGTGGCTGTTATGTTATTATATAAAATTTTAACTAGTGCTTTATTAGTAATTTATTTTTATTACTATTCTTATTTTTATTTGTAATGTAAAACATTTTAAAACCACCGTTTCAAGACCTTCTCATTCTTTATGGTTTTTCCACTGACGGACAGGTAGGAGC
This sequence comes from Chitala chitala, assembly GCA_025773905.1. Taxonomy (NCBI): domain Eukaryota; kingdom Metazoa; phylum Chordata; class Actinopteri; order Osteoglossiformes; family Notopteridae; genus Chitala; species Chitala chitala. The sequence goes on from JABJVR010047777.1 coordinate 18,544, forward strand.
AAGAGGCTGAGAAAAACTGGCCATCTCCAGAGTAGGATTAATCTCGTTCTGCCATGTGGACAGAATGTGTTAGAAATGAAGATTCACACATTTACTAAGAGACTGCATCTACATTGCCAGCACCTTCAGGGTACCTTGGACTGCAGAATGCACAATAATAAAAAATGACTCACTTTAACTCTCTTCCATTGAGTGATACCTTTTATAGGTCATTTTGCATTTACTCTAATTGACTTGTTTGAGCCTCACCTGACTGCAGGTCTGTATAGCCACATGTAAAGTTTATACGATCATGACGACTTCAAGTCATTAATATGCATCTTTAATACATTATGTCACATGACATATAATTACATCTATATGGGAATATAAAGATCTGCAGATGAACTCATTGTCCAGACCAGAAAGGAGATACGTGCATTCAACAGCGACTCATGTTTCCCCAGCTAAGAGAACGTACGTCCTAAAGATGCGTCATATTTATTTATACTTGCTAGCTGTACTACTCTGACAGGCATGTAAAATATAGGAGTGAAAGGAACAGAAAAGTAATCAGCTGCCTCAACACATACCCCAAATGGTGATTCTATGAGTGCTCTTTTCTTTCTCCAAAGAGAACCATTTGCTGTCTTAGCTACAGAAATACAGCACTACACATCTGTGAGGCATGTTGTTTATATGGCTGACTGTCATTACACTGTCAGCTGATAAGATGAAATGTGCAATAAGCAGTGCAAAAAATATAGTATTATGTTGGTCCACACATACTTTGATATGCAAGATATTTGCGATGCCCCTGCACAAAGCACACAGAACTGGACATCATGCTAGCATATGTAAGTGCTACAGTAAATGCCAGGGGCGCTGTTGTGTTAAATAATTATAATTCGAAGGCACACAAATTTAACAGGTTTTAATAAAGTAAAAAAAGTAAAAAATATAACACTGCCAGGTAATTTGATTGAACAGTGCAACTGCTCTAAGCCTCTCTTCTCACACTTTTCCTGACACCAAATATTATTGTGAACTCCTAATAATATAGTGCTGTTACAACACAGTTTTGAATGCTTTCTATTTTGAACTGAACGGTATTTTAAAGAAATTACAAACTACACTGTGTTCACTTGAAAATGACACATGGCAAACTCCTTAGCTGATCACTTGAGAATGGAGTACATCAAACTTTGGCCTTGCTCCTGAGCAGGGTCAGTCTTACCCACTATAATGTGGGTAACAGTGTGGTGGGGAAAAAAAAGCCCAGGTGCAGCATGGCACAGCATGGCCTGGCCTGGTTGTACCAGTGGAAATGTCCCTTAATTGCATTAGTACCACTGCTGCTTTGGCACCCAGTCATGGGCCTTAGATACTTAACTCTTAGTGATGGGGCCTCATTTATGAACGATCAATGGAAACCGTTTTTTCCCATATGGATGAAATTTAGAATGTTGAAAGTGTTCATATGCACCAGATAACCAAACAGATTATGGAAGTGTGTGTTTCATAGACCATACATCTGACCAAGACTCATTACTGTGATGTGTGTTCCATGGGTCTGTCGAAATATAGCGGATGGGACATTGTGAAAAATCATAGCGGTAGAAAAAATATCTGATCCGTATGACAAATATGCCTTATATCAATATCACTAAATCCAATCAAACATTCATGTAGAATCACAGCTTTATTATAGACATTATTTCAACACTGTTCTGTTTTTTCCATGTAATGCCTTTGTTCAGGCTGGACCCAATTTATTTCTGTCACTTGGTTAAGGTGCAGAGGTTATCGCCGTGGTAACAGGCTGAGCAACATACTGCAGTACACCATATAAAAATGAGATGCCTTTGAGGAAGAAATACATGTATGCAACAAATGTCAAAGATCATTAGTATGTAACCAAAAATGCTGTATGCGACATAGAGGTACAGGCGTAACATTTTTTCTTTTGCTGTGTATGTTACCCATCAGTTATGTTAAACATTTTGGGTAATTTTATAACTACATATCACAAAGACCTCCTTCAACAGAATTATACATTTTCATAGCTTTCATGACACTGATAAATTTATGGAGCATAGCAAGTAAAACATTAAAAAATATATAATTTTGCTTCTGATTACTGGCTCAGTTCTGTTGCCAAGCTATGAAAAGGCAATACATTTTTTAAATGACATTGTAATTGGTAGCAATTTAGATTTCAGCTTTTGAATTAACTGAGTGACAATTGCCAGAATTTAAGGATAGAGCTAAAACTGTACCTTTGCCAAATATTAGTTGTGCTTTATTTCATGTGCCTGTGTACAGGTTCGATGGCCAACATAGTACAAGCACACTTACATAAACACTTTAGTGCGTCAGTTCTTTTAAATAATAACAATAACAACAGTAATAATACAATCTTGCTAGGAAACATCAGACATAATTCAAAGCAAAATTTTGTGCACTACTACTGGTCTTTCACTATTTTACAACAAACAGCATGGTGAACTTTTCCAGCGATATCGACTTTATTTTAAACCTGCAGGCTTAGGGGCGGACGTTATGTGACATGGGTGGACCAGCAGCCTCAGGGCGGAGGTCATGGTTCTTGGGTAACCAGTTTAGAGAGAGTATAATTTAAAATGTTCCAACTACTGTTTGTTGTTCATCAACATCCCTGTGACAATTTGTGTATTTGTTTCGTGGTTTAATGTTGTAACAATTTTACAGATGAAGTGTATAATGAAGTAGTATTTATATTTTTGAAATTGTGTGACATTTGCATTTAAAAAAAACAAAAAAAAGTCTAAAGTTTTGTTCTAAAATATTTTGCAGGTAGGCTATGACTGGTTTGACAAGATAGCAGTGAAGATCTTTTCTACAGGCAAAACGTAACATTTAATAAAATTGTTCTGTATAATTGGGTTTAAAATTAACATAACTTGTCTTTAACAGGGTTTAAACAATATATATGTACACTAAATATTCCTTGCTTTATTTAACGTAACAAATACCATTATGCAACAAAAAGTAAAAGTATCAAATAACTAAAATTACTGAGAACTTCAATAAAGGTCACCACAATCCCAATTTCTCAAGGAAAACAAATGTTTAACTGTTGGGACTTTTGTTTGCCAAACAAATGCAAAAAATGTAAATTATACATCTCTCTCACACACACTCACCATCAGCAGACTTTCATTTCAGATGTGGAATTCTATTTAAAGACCTCCATATCAGCTCTATACTCTTCAAAATAAACAGACTGGGTTCCTTAACTGAAACCATCTAAGAACGAACAGCATCAAAGCTTGAAGGGCCATCGCCTTGTCATCTCTGGCCATCTGTAAACAGAAATTATACTTCTTATATTGAAACCCAACAAAACAACTTGTGAATTGATTTGAGACTAATTACAACTTCCATGCCAAACTTAAATGCATGCAACCCTGCAGCTATCACCTCAGTAATGTTAACTGGTTAGGCTAGTGTATGATTCAATCTTTGTTGTAGTGAAATGTATGCCTGTTGTCATATGAAGCATAATATAAGGGCTGTACATGAAAACATGCCGTCTACTCACCATAACATTTGCCATTTTATTCTGGTGTGGCCATTTTAAATCGCACATTCTACCCCCAGGGGCAGTGCTGTTCGATACTTCTCAATTTGCCTTTAAACTGCTTCTAGCAACTTCACCACACACCCAGTAGAGTGCAGCATGGTACTGCATTTACAGATGTAACAATGTGTAATGAGGCATCTCGATTATGTTAATTGTAATAGGAACATGGGGCACTGTAGAGGGTAGGATGATTTGTGATGATTTTGATCATGTGCCCATGACTGACAGGGACCTTGAAAAATTGGGACATTAATTAATTAATAAAAATAATTAACATCTTTCATGGGGCACAAAATCTGCTGGCACCCCTGGATGTGAAGCTGCATATTTGACGTTGCATTATGAATGTCTAAGGTAACACAGAGTAATGATACTTTCAATTTAAATGCGTTACTTTACAACAAAACTGTTCGATCATTTACTGGTTAAATATGAATGAACAAGCTTTTTTTTTTTTTTGCCATTAAGAGGTGTAGCCTTAGTCAATTGGAGTGAAATGGTGACAACTGATTTTGCTGTTTTAAACACAACCTTTCAAACCCCACAGTGAAGAGCATCCTCTCTTGCTCGATAAAACCGATTTAAATTTCATCACTTAAGTTTGGTATTTAAGGGTCTGCTTCATGTAGTAGACAACTGATTCATAGTATCTCTTTCATATAGATGGATCATATAACTTTAATACACGTTTCTCACAACATATCCAAGAAAATTGGGTTCTACACATATAAAGGCAGTACAGTTATACACAGTGCAAGGTAAAAGGAAAACAAAACTGCGTATAATTGGCAGGTGACTGTTGTACAACAGTCAGTCCTTGTCCATAGATAAAACACACGGATGTACATGCTAATAAGACTGTCAAAAAGATCACACTTTTCCTGTGAACAAAAATCTTGGTTGTTTCATATAAAACACTCTATTGTGGGCCTACTTGTATACTTACCTGTTTGTAAAAAGACTTTCTGGCCTTAATATTGTGAAAAATATTAAGTTGCTGCTGAAGGGCTGTAAGAAAAAGATTAAATTCTTAGAGTGGCACGGTACCCCATTTTACCTTACCTTGCACCCTCACAGTGAAGCCATGTGCAGCTAAATTGGACAAGTGGTTTGAGAATATTAAACCAAAATTTTTAGTCCTACTTTCATTACGATAAAAGCTTAATATCTGTGCAGTAAGTATATTACCCAAGTTAAAGCTCACAGCTGAAAACCTATCCAGACACATGCTGCAACATTATCTGAATCTCAAACAGTATACAGTTTTCTGATGATGGATGCTGTCATTCCAACATCCCTTTAAAGTGCAATAAGACAAGCGTTCTGAAAAACAAGACTGTCAAACTGTGTACTTTGAAAAAGATAGATGACATCTCCAAACCTTTTGTATATTAAAATTTTCATCCAAATGCCTTGAAGTAGTCCTTTTGGAAACACAAACACACAGACCCTGGATACCTAGCTAGGCTGTTGTGGTGCACAAAACCTTTTAGTGCAGCCACAGATAGGAATGTAATTTGCCTTATGACTGTTATAAAAGCAATTTACACCAAATTAGCTGTATTTGTACACATAATTATATACATAATTCAATACCATCACTTCCTGTATGCAGATGTACACGATGCATATTAGTTTTATATAGCGCCTTGCATATCAGAATTGCCACAAGGCAATTTACAGGAGTGCATGTAAAAAGCGATACAAAGTTTAAGGTATAAGGCAGGAGGTCAACAACACACACACACACACACACACTTTAATACTACTCCAATATGAATACTGTGCTACTAAAACAAAGTGTGGAAACAATTAACATTACAAAGGAGAAGAACACAGCTGAACTCTCTCTCTGTCTCTCTGTCTGTGTGTGTGTGTGTGTGTGTGTGTGTGTGTGTGTGTGTGTTCGAAGGTCAAATGCAAATGGCTGCCCAGTCTACATGGGCATGCTAAAGTTACACACCTGTACCATCATTCAACACGTAGCTTAAGTTCATAGCTATAAAGATGAACAAACGAAGAAAAACCCACTGAAGCGTTTTTTTTTTTTGTTTTTTTTTTTTTATTCATCATTCTGTACCACACTGCTAGAACCTCAGCATCACTTTGCCTCTTACCGGTCATCATTCTTGTACAAACCATTAACATCAATAATGCATCTGTTCAAAGGGAACAAAATCATTAGCTTGATCCTTTTTGCATTGTCCTATTCACACCTCTATATATGCTCCAGTTTGACAACATACCCAAGTTTTTAAAAAGTGAAACATCTGTGTAGAAAGTGGAATACTGCAGCTATTAGCCAATTTTGGACAAAATGGAAAACACAGTACAACGCAACTCTAGTACCACTGGCAGATGTCACGTCCAGTAAAGGTTTTCATAGAAAAGGCAAACCTTTGAAAATTAACACATGACTATATACAGTGAGGTAAAAACACATAAGCCGTTTTGATTTTTTTTGTACACGTTTCTATTTACAATGCATTTATAAAAAGGTGATGCAAACATGGGAATTCAATTTCATGCAGTGCATCATTCCTGGTGGAAAAGATCAGTAAAAATATAGTCAAACTATAGGCACTAAAAAGTAATAAAGCTTTCCTCTACCTGTACACAATGGTCTCACGACAGTCACACAAAACAAGCACCTTGTGTGGTTTAAAGCAAACTGGACCCCTTTGTGACCTGACGCTCAATGTCCACTCCTTCAAATTTGCCTTACTCTTCCGACAGCCTTTAAAATTTTCCCAAAGTAATATTACTTTTCTGTTCACCTACCAAGGCCTCACTGTTCCAGCATCACATGCCATGCTGCTCAGGCCTGTGGAAAAACTTGGTGTCAGTTAGTTACTGACTTAGTCAATAAAAATAGATGGCTACACACACATCTGGTTGGAAACCCACTAGCGTGGCTGTGGAGTTGCAGAAGTTCTCACACACACACACACACACACAATATTTAATACTATTCCATTATGAATACTGTGCTACTAAAACAGACAGCGTGGAAACAATGAACACATCTGAAAATGAAAGGAGTGAAATGCAAATCAGTAGTGTTGTACCATTACTATCCAGTCACAGCCTACTCCACTTTGGCGTTAGGTAGCGTAACAAGCTATACGCTGTCAGCATTTGGGTCACAAAAGGGTACTCAACACCTGCTGGTTTACAAACAGAGGCCACAGTTGATTTTAACGTTCCTGTAAGACCATATCCATCTCCACAAAGAATACACTATTCATTACGCCCCCCCTCATCGCTGTTCAAGCAGCCACTTCTCAAAGTTTTCCCCTTCATAAGAAACCAGAGGTTTACAGATATGGTTTGTTAAGTCATAGCTGGTGTGCTGGTCTTTTGGGACCATAGATACCTGCATGTCACTGAAGAATACCTGGATGTGTATGTCTCAGCTCTTTGATACAGAATGAAAAGGCTGCTGGTGATTTAAGAATACTACATCATAAAAAACTGAACACTGGCCTCCCTGTGGCCTTTTAAAATGATCAAATGTTATGTCCCAGAGAATGCGGCTGTGCTTACTACTGGCTTACACTCAAAACGTCATCTCCTCTACACATTCCACCTTTTTTTCCCCCATTTTTTAGATAAGACAATATATGTCTTCTTTGTATGTTAGGATAGCTTAAATCTCACTATTCATCACTTACATTACCCCAAAGAGAAATGTATATACAGTAAGATACAGTGTCAAACAGAAGAAAGTTAGTCAAACAGTTCACATGGCACACACAAAACCAAGGGCAAATTTCAAGAACTGACAATCTGACACTTCTGAACAGTTTTCATACAATGGCTACTTTCAGTCAATGCAAAATGTTAATGTTGTGGCACGTATCTGAAAATCTACATCCAATAATGTATCTGAGCATATGAACCCTCTGCTACTGTACGCACAAAGTAACTGTAGCAGCACAGTGCCAAAGCTAATCTCATTTATCTTTACATGGACTTATTACCACGCTTTTAAACACATTACAGCCTCTCACAAATGCACTTTATTGCTAAACAAAACATTGTTTACACAGCAGTATTGTTTAATATGATTTTCCCAATTTCTATGCCCATTGAAATTCATCAAAATATTCTTTACCAACACAATGAGGTTTTCTGTGAATGGTTTCCTGAAAGCAGCAGCACACGCTCAGAGTGGTACCAGTTTAGGATAATATTCAGTATGCATGTTCTATGCACTAATACAGTATCGTTATTAAAAAATATATTAATCTGATGCTACTTTTAGTCTTTTCTTATGCAGAATATGGTACATATTATATATAAGCCTTCCACTGGTCCCTTAAGGCTTGGTCAAAATAAGTGGTTTACTACAAACAGCTGCTACGAATAAATTTTAAATATGATTTGAAATAGTAAAAAAAAACATTTTTACGGTCTCAAATGTTTTTCTTTTAATAATAC
>JABJVR010047778.1:0-26588 GCA_025773905.1 Chitala chitala
TTTTTATTACCTTAAAAATGCCACCGGTTTCCTTCACCTGACTGGACCCTTTTGCTGTCATTTGCCAATCGGCTGCTACTCCATCCCACTTAGCCCCCCCCCCCCCCCCCCCAGCACTAAAGTTATGCTGCAATATTTTATTTCTGTATTGGTTCATTTGTCAACTTACAATAGGGAGACAAGCTGAAGCAGAACCGGCACCTATCGGCAAACTGTGATTCACTCTGTCCTTTGTGTATGAGACCACGGCAGGCCAAGGACAAGACTAGACTGGAGAAAAGTCATTTAGCAGAGTTTTCAAACAAAGCAACAGGAAGTTTATGGATCCAAAGTCAAGAACACTTTCTCTACAAAGCATCAGCCTCTTTGAACAGGTATTAAAATTAAGCCAAACTTTGGATGAAGCGTGCATATCACCACATTCCACATCAGAAACATCAGGGTAAAAACTACACATCACATTTTCACAACAGCCTGAGCAGTTTTCCTGCTATTAATCTCATTTCCTACAATGTTTTTACAATTATCTCCCTTGATTGTGTGTTTTGGGTTTCCTCCAGCTACTCTGGTTTCCTCAGCAGTCCAAAGATGTGCGTTGTTGGCTGATTGGCATTTCCAAATTGGCCATAGAGTGTGTGTGTGTGTGTGTGTGTGTGCCCTGTGATGGGTCTGCACCCTATCCAGAATGTTCCCCACCTTGTGTCCCAAGCTCCCTGGGTCCCCCAGCATCCCTGCATAGGATAAGCGCTAATCGGTATGGTAATGAGTTTTTGCAACTGCGTTTAGTTACCAACATTTGTAAAACTTTTAATTATTAATTATTTCACTGCAGCTATTACACCTCTTACGTTTCTGTGCAGAATAGCTAACCAGCACAGCTCACTGGAAAACGCAAACAGAGGGGCTGTGGCTGTACTGAAGAGAAGTCAGTCTCTCCCATCAGGACCACTGCTGTTAATAAACGCAGTCACCATGTGTCGATTCCCACTGCAAAGATCCCAAGAACAAACTTAACATCCTGCGAAAATATAACTGGAGTGACAAAAAGAAGGTGCTCTAACCAAACTGCACGGGCTGCAACAAGATGAGCATCAACTCGAAAGACACGTAGTCAGTCTGTGGTCAGCTCAGGAGGTCCACACTGCAGCTCTGTGCCCACAGCTCACCAAACCGCAAACTTGGCTCCCACGGACCCCACCTTATACATGGGTGGAGGAGCTTGCAATGCTGATGAATTCACTGTAACTGACCCAAATGCATAAAGTTGTGAACAATTGTGTCTCACACTGGAATTAAGTGACCAAATTATCTCCAACCATTACGTCCAAAGGAGACGAAGATTTTAGTTTAGTAGCCCACTTGCAAATCCTCTGTGAAACAGTTAACTGGTCAGGTGTTAAAGGACAAGAAATTGTTTATGATCACCCACACTTCATCACCACTCACTAAATTCGAGTGTGATCTGATCACCACGACAACAGAGGCGACACTGACTCGCTCAACAACGCAGTGTAGCTTTGAAGGTGCGCGACATCCTACTGAGAAGTATGTAGGTCGAGGCTGAGCATGTTAACCGCCCCCAGCAGCAGGTTTCCACATCACAGCAAGCACTTCATCGCGACGCTGTCCCCTCATCGCTATTTTAGCACAAGACAGATGGGTTTTTCCTTACTCGAAGTGAAGCACTACAAAAATAACACGTGCATCTGTTTTTCCTCCTTGAGCAACAGTCCTCTATATCCACTTTTAAACCATAACTTTTATTGCTCACTCTTAATTAATGGCAGTGAACCTGTCTTGTGTTGAAGAAAATCTTGATCCAGGCCTAAACCTAGTCAAGACCAATCACTACATCAATACAACAGCACTGGAGAACAAATAAGGCTACAGGAGGCCGGAAATATTGACAACTAATGGGAAACAATAAAACGCAATATTCTTCACAACCCAAATGTAGGAAACTACTAGACAGGCTCACACTTTAGGCTGCACCTTCTTCCCACGACAAACACACGCTTCAGTTTCATGTTGACGAATGTAGCCTATGCAGATGCAGGTCAGATTTACCAGCGCATATTCAAAAAGAAAAAGTAAAGGGAACAGACCACTGCACTCATCCATCCCCTGGATCATCTTTATAAAAATTCATCCATTTGGACTTCAGCCTCATTTGTCAGATCCCCCACCCTCCCATGTACACTTGTGTACGAAATTCATTTTTTCATTTTTTTTTAAGTGCTCACACTTTAAATGTATCAGTTGGCATGACCTTGGTGAATTGTTTCAACTATGGGAGAATGAAACAGGTTCTCTGAATGCAATACATATTAGCATAGTCGGCAGAAGAGAACACCAAATTTCCACATCAGACCCTAAATTCTGAACAGCAAAATCTACAGCACACAGCTGGCATCAGTGACAAATAATGTGTAAGCAGAAAAAACAGAGCAGCCATTTATATTTTCCCATAACCTGACAAGTCTATTCCGTTCCCACACTACACTATGGGAAACATTACTTTCCCTTTGCATAACAATGCCTAGGCTATGAATTCGAAAAGGGGTCATTAGTGAATTTTCGAAGATTAGTGCAGATTTTAAACAGTTTGCTAAATTTTTGTGCAATTCCTGCAAGAACAAGTGGTCTCCATTTCAAGCCAGTATATTCTTCTGCCTGGTTTTGACTGTAAAGTGAGACCCACACCTGCAACCCAGTAAGAGACTTGATTTTATATATGCTTTCATTACGTTAATTTTGGGACTTGAACACCAGTGATGTCACCCATTCAGTGGAGAATGATACGTACCCATTCTGATGTTTTGAACAGGTTTCCAACTACTTTGCATCTTAACAAGCAACATCAAACTGTCAGTTTCACAGTTCTGCAATTTCATATCTAATCACGCAACATGCTAGAGACGGCCGATACTTGACCAGATTACACTAATTCTGCAACTGAAATAGCCACGTCCTTCATGGGGAAAAAAAAAAACGAAAGCACAACAGTATACCCTGAACCACAAGATGCCACATTGTAATTACTATTGATATCAAAGTAATTTATCAGCCTCTGAGGGACAGAGCGGCACCACTGATAGCATACCAACGCATCTTTTCTTATCAGAATCTATTATCTAAAATACGGAGCCATTGGGTTCCCCAAGTTTAAGTCAAAAGACGATTATAAATAGTGTGCAAACCAGTATATATATTTTTTGTTTACCAATCATACTCTAGTCAGTGATAAAAACGTGGTCCGTACGAGTTGATGCCCAACTGACAGATCTGGTATTTCATATGTACAGAATTTAAAATGGTTAAATCGCTCCTTGTTGCACGAGGAAATTTATACAGGAGTGATATACATGAGTAATGCACGTATCATTTATACAGGAGTGACATACTGATGTCACATGGCAGCAAGGGTCAGCGGCATGCTCTTACATGTTAGGAGCCGAAGACATCTATCAGAGAGGAGTAAAGCCGAACCACCCTTTCGTGATCTCACCTTAATAATACTGCTTCTCCGAGGTATTCCTGATTTTGCGTCAAACCCCGCAGCGGCGGTGCAGATCGTCTCCGCTCCCGGGCTGTCTGGTTTTGGGGACTCCGGTCCTGTCGCGTCCGGGACCCCACAATCCCCGTTGGAGAACGAGTCCCCAAGCTGCGTCCCCGCACACGCCCCGTAGTCCGGTGTCGCCGCCTTCCTTTCAGCGATGGACGGAGACGCCCGGCCGTACTCCCCTCCCAGCTCGGCCATGAGACCCGTCGGCGGGCTCCGGTTGTGTCGGTCCTGCTGATTGCGGCGCTGCTTCGTCGGACGGCTCGTGCAGCTCGCGCGCTGTCCCGCTAGCTAGGCGGCTAGCATGTCGCCGAAGGGCTGCCTGCAGCCAGGGTGTCTAACAAGGTAGCAAGCCTGTGCAGACCGCCTATTCTCCCATGTGCGGTCTATGCACGGCGCAGGGAAGCTGTCATTACGTCCAGACTTGGATGTGACTGTAAGTTACTGTCAAAGTGCGCACTGTAGCTGCCACCGCAGGAGTCGCATGCCAGTCTTACTATGTTCTCTTCAGTGCTAAATTAATTTAAAAAAAAGAAAAGGATTTAACAGCGGGGTGGGAAAATCAAGCACGACATCAGCAACGCACCGCGTCGTTTCACGAAACCTGTAATACTGCAAGCAGCTAAATAGGAAGTGCAGGACGTCCACTGCGCTTTGCTAGCTAACAATCCGGCAAAATGTGGTGGTTTTGCTTTCTGTCTGGCTAGATCGTCATGCATCACCCTTTCCAATTCTCATACTGCTAGCCAGTCACCGATGCAATTATTTCCTCATGTCATAAATCGTGCTGGAACAAGGGGTGCGAGTTCAAATATCGCAGATGTCTACAGATAATCCGTAAACAGTAGCTTTTGCATTCCTTTCAACCAGCCAACTAACTTGCCTAATGGTTGGCGTTAGCGCCGTCACTTTCCACCTACTGCTTACATATAAAATATATGTATATATTAAAACATAACGCAGTTACGCCAAAAATTTCGAATGACATTAAACCACCACTTTCTGCGTTTTTTGATAAATGAAATAAATCGGATGAAAGGTTTTTAGCCAATAGTCATCATCAGTCATCAGTGGCAAAATTGCACATTGTAGACTGATCAATTAATCGCACGGCTTGCCTACCATGGCTTTCCGGGGGCACTGAAAGCGGAGCACAAAATCCCGGGCTAAAGAGACGTCCGACTGCAATCAGGGATTGCCTTCGGGTGGACACGAAGAACAAGACGAAGACAGGTTGCGCTCTCTTCCTTAAAAACCCGACCCCTCTGAGCGATGCCCGGGCTCACTGCTTCGTACTCCGACGCACACGGCCACGGTCGAGCAAGAGAACAGCCTACTGTCACTCAAACGGCGCTGTTGTTGTCTATTGAGGAAATGCCGATAAGAATCCGCCTATTGATGCTTGAGGCAGCCCTCCTTGTTTTTCGCAATTCTTAATAAAAAGACAGCGGTAGTAAATGAGGTGTCAATCAAGCGGCGCTGGGGAATACCATTGGCTGTCCCGCCGAGGACCGCCCCAGGGGCGGAGTCCGGCCCGCCCCTGTCCTGGTCTTTCAAAACGCAACCTCGCTCAAACCCCCAGATTCGTCGCTAGTACAGCTGTTGGAAAAAGCCCCAGATCGACGCCTTTTCCGACAAGAGCGCTTATTCATCTTAATTTCGATGGGCCTCAAATGTGTACGAAGTACGTCACAGAAATCAAGTTCCCTTATTGAACGCTGAAAATTTGTTTTGTTGGGGGGAAAAACGCATCGGGACATACGTATTCATTGAAGCGTTTCGTTGCGAGGGAGACTTAAGTCAGTTCATCCTTGGTTTTGCGTCTGGCAGTCATGTGTGTTTGTGTACTTATTGGTTTATTTATTTATATTTTTTTATTTACCTGCGGTGGGTTGGCGTCCTGCCCAGGGTGTCCCCTGCCCTGCGCCCCGTGCCTCCTGGGATGGGCTCCAGGCTTCCCGCAACCCTGAATTGAATAACCGGTATAGAGAATGGATGGATGGTTTTATTATTATTATTATTATTATTATTATTATTATTATTAAATGCATATTAAGCACATTAAATTAGTCTTTTGCGTTTGAATTTTTAAACATTTTAACGCATTAAAGAGAACGTAAAATGCAATACTATTAACACGGTTTCGGCGGCGCGAAGCTGCCTGCGAAGTGGACGAAATGTCCACACTAAGACTGTCCATGTTCTGGCCCGGACACAAGTAAACACGTACACCTGCTAGAATCTACATGATAAGCTACAGGTACGTTTGTCTGTTAGTTCAGGAGAATTAATGTTAAGTTTAAATATTTCAGGTATGTGAATGATTTCTCCCTGTGGCCTTTTGAAACATTTTAACAGAGGTTCTTTCAGTCAATTGTTTATTTTAGTTTAAACTTAATTAGGTTTATCGGGCTGTACACTGAGGGAATTGTCTAGCTCAGATAACACAAAAAACGTTTATTTTAGTGCTCCCCATAATATGTTAAATCGAATTAGACTATTAGGGCAGCGTCTATAATTATGACTGAAAAGATATGTTTTGGAAACGCTTGTATATTATTGATCGGATTATACAGATAATATATAATTTAAAACTGTTGACAAATTAGCTATGGGGTTAGAAAAATCTATTTTATACACGGCAAAATGGACGTCGACGAAAAACTGTAAAGGTTTGAATATATGTGCACTAAAAAGCACGTTATGTTGAATTCAGGCAACACATTCTTGACTGCTTAGATGGAAACCAGTAGAGTACCAGTACAATTAAATTGATGCAATGAGAATAATATATTTTATCGGTTTACACCTGGTAACAAAAACAAGCGCTCAAACTCCCAATGAGTGAATCTGTCACTGAAATTTATGTTTAATGGTAGCAGTCGAGAATGTAATTTACACCTTTAGGGCTCCAGGGTTTAAAATACACATACCTGCAATTCCATACTTTACAGGACAACTGAGGATGTAATAGCGACACCTGTCGGTTAAATAATGTCAAGGCCGGCATTTAACAGGACACATGGAGAACTTAAAATCGAGAATAAACTTTTATCGAAAAACGTATGAAAACAAATGTCCTGCGTTTTATCAGTTTGAAATCATTTCGAGGAAAATTAATAGCGTTAGTAGAAAACGACTTATTTTCATTACGGTTTTAATATAATTTACAATCATCTTAACCTTTTTAGGGTAGACCACTAGATATTCAATAGACATTAAAACTGTCCTCAGATTGCTAGCACGGTAATTGCGTACAGTTCCATATTTAACGTCCTTTCAATTATAAAAAGTCTAAGTTTAAAAGCATAACAATGTTTAATATATTTAGCTACTCATAATTTAATAACCAATAATAAAGTTACATATTTGTATTGGTCATTTTAACATCACACAAATGCTATAAAGAAATGTCGCAGTAGATTCGAATACCTAAACTAGTAAATTGTAATTACCTTCCCGAAATAGCCAATAGTAAACTGGAACACACATTATTTTTTATGTAGCTGCTCTTATATAAAGTTTATTTGATGCTATTTGATGATATCTTTCTAAATATACAGTTAAAGTTACCTCTGATTTTCACAGATTTCTGAAGTCACACGTTGTCTATATGGACGCGCCCCGTCTTTTCCAAGGTTACAGCGAAAACAACGTACATAAGTGCAAAGTACTCTAAGTGAACGTGTTATTCGGAATATTTATGGAGCATGTAATTATTTGTGAACAGTACAGTTAAATGTTTCTTTTTCTCTTGCTGTGATACAATGTACATTAAGATTTTTTTGCCTTTTGTTTTTTTGCATTTTTTTAAATCGTTCCGATGTTAATTAGCATCCACATGTTTACGATGGTGTTATGGCAGATTAATGCGGCTAAATTGTAAATGTCTGTCAAAGTTCATTAGAGCATCGTTGATGTATATAAATCAAATTCAGCTCGTCAAACTTCATAAAAACATTGAAAACAAAAGCGAAACAAACCTTTATAAAGCAAAAATAGAACTTTTCATTTTTGGAAATTTTCATTTATCTACCATAGTATTGCAGGAAATTTTGGTGATATCACCACAGGAAGTGACTCAGAAGTGAACTGAAGTATTCTCATTGTGTCCCATTCACCGACCCTTTTTAAGAAAAAAAATTTTAAAATCTACTACCGCAATTTTCACAAACATTCTGACATTCACCAATGTTCTTTTTTGGGATTTGTTCTTCGGCAACAGAACCTACGCACACTCAAGAGCATGCTTACGCACATTTGGGTGCGGAGAAGGTCGTGCAAATGGTTATTGCGTTTTCTTCAAATCTACAGCTGTATAGTAATACAGGATTTCAATTACAATAATATTTTTATCATATAAAATATTTTTAAAGAATTACCATTAAGGTTAATTAAGGTTTCTTCCCACTGTCCAGATACGTAGTGATTAGGCAGCCTGATGTTTCCAAATTGCCTATAATGTGCGTGCTTGTGCCCTGTAATGGGTTGGCACTCCATCCAGGGTGTTCCCCTGCCCTGTGCCCTGAGTTTCCTATATGGGCCCCAGGCCTCCCATGACCCTGAATTGGATGAAAAAGTGTAGCAAATGGATGAAACATTATTTTGCAAAGCAGCATGGTCTTCTAAAAGAAATATATAATCCTGTCCAACAACAATCAATTGCTTGTTTGTAAATATGTTTACAGTCGGATTATGTATAAATTACAATTAATGTCAAGAAAGAAATGCATCACTTAAAAAATTAAACAGGAAAAAAACTGTATACCTTTTTTTAATTTGTAAAAATTTCCTTAAGCATCTTGGATATTGTGCCTAGTGTTGAGCCTATCTGTAAGTGTTTGGGCTTTCTGTAAGTGTTAGGTTCTCTTTTGGTTGTCCAGGGCCACATCTTGCCATAAGGGTATAATTTATCACTATAATCAATGAGGCTCATAATATACAACAGCTTTATATAGAAAAAAAAAAATCAAGACCTCAATAATGTCAATGCTAATGTAAATAAAACAAAATCACATGAGAGGGAGTGCCGTTGTACTGTATATCGGCACAGCTGTGATGTGATTGTAGACCTACAACCACATCACAGCCCTACAACTGCATCACAGCTGTGCTGATGTTTGGTACAGCCTCCTGTGATACTGCTTTATTGGAACACCTGTGAAGCAGAGCGATACTTATTGTCAAGCATCCCAGTGCTGTCATTCTGTATATTAGCACTCTTGGAGTGCCTCTTGTCCAGTCAAATCAACTATAGTATAATTTTGTTCATAAAGCATTTAATTACAATGCAAAAGTGCTGTACAATGACAGCTATAACAAGAACAAACAAGTAATAATGCAACAACACAACAAACAATGACAACCAAATAAAACAACAAATAATATCAAACAATAAAACAATAGTACAGCACAAAAAAAACAACAAAAGTCTTCCCTCAATGCTAAATGAACAAACAGCGTAAAACTGGTGAATTAAACATGGTATCTAAAACATTAAGGTCACTTTACAATAAAAGCCAACGAAAATTTTAAAAGTCTTAAGGTGAGACTTAAACAGAGAAAGAGAAGGGGCCTGAGTGACGTAAAGAGGCAGCTCATTCCACGGTCTGGGCGTCATCACAGAGAAGGCACATTCACCCCAGCTATTTGGCCTGCATTTAGAGACCACAAGTAAAAGCTGCACACAAGACCTAAGTGCCCATACTACATTGTAAGGCTTTAGAAGGTCCGAAACATAAGATGGTGCTGAACTATTCAAAACCTAATAGACGATCAGCAATTTGACTCTAAACTGCACAGGAAGCCGATGAAGTGAACGGAAGGCCGGAGGTGTGTGTTCACATTTACACACCCTTCTTAAGAATTACTCAGCAGCATTTTGTGCCATCTGTAATCGTGCAACAGAAGCCTGGCTAACGCCGACATGAAGCAGCCAACTCGAAATGAGGTAAAAGCACGATAACCCTTTTACCATCTTTCGTATTTATAAATGGTTTTACAGCTGCTTCAGCTGGAAAAAGCTAAGTCCAACTACAGAACGTATTTGTTAATAGATAGACTATGTGAATGTATAACTGTCATAGGATTTAGGGTGTGGCACTGAAAATAATGACTATAAAACAGGTTCAATGGGCCAATTGTTGACATTCCACTCTAATCCCACAAATCATTATTTTTGTAAAATAGTGTATACCATTATATGCTATTCTCGTTTCAATTTCACACAAGGCTAGATACTGAGAGTGAAACAACATTCAACGTCCAGGAAGCGATGGGATGAGAATGCTCATTCTTATTCCTGTGAAATTCAAGTCTTCTCCACAGCTGCCCGCTGTTTGAATCCTAATGTTGAAAAGCGTTTGCACCATATGTTGACATCTCTGGCTAGCTTTCTTCATGCCAGGTCCTCAAATAATAATAAAATTAGTTACAAATATGTTTAATGGCTGCTTTTATTTTGTGTCACAAAGTAAGAGACAGTGGAGTTGGCTGCTTGCTTGCAAATGTTTGTCTAGTTAATTCAGTTTCAGTTGCTTATGCTTTACTTGAATGACGTGTGACAGTTGCCAGACTTAATCGGGTGCACTTTGATGACAGAACAGCACTTACTGTTAGTAGATTCTCTAATACCGTTTGACCTTGTTTGTGACTTGCACGTGTACTATTATTCACTGTAAGTCACTTTGGACAAAGGCGTCTGCTAAATGAATAAATGTAAATGTAAGGTAAACCCAGCACAGAACACTGCTAGTCACTAGCATTTAGCACTTGTGCTAAAGTGACTGATGCTAATAACTGGGTTTAGGGCCTGTTGGTTATGCACCCAAAGATAAGATAAATATAGCATGTGGATACAGAAGGCCTTTAAAATGTACTTGCAATCTTGCAACTGCAGTCTGGAGAGGTTGCTTCAGCTGTTAGCATACTGAGCCGAAACAGAATGCCAAAGAAGATGACTTCTCACCTTTTCACCTAAAACACGATGTTCATACTGTACTCTGGTTATGATTAAGGTGAGTTTTTCAACACAATCATAAATTAAATATAGATGTTATCATTAATGTGACTATAATATCATAATTGCTGTTATAAATAATGATACAACAGTAGTTGTTGGCATCACCGTAATACATATACTACAAAATTAGAGATACAGACTGTTGTCATTTACGTCCTAAAATGTAGTGGGTATTGACCACTAATGTTTTTTCTTTTCTTTGCTGCGCATGCGGCTGCTTAACTGACTTGTTCCACGGCGAGTCCATTTCATCTTTATTTCCATAACAAAGGGAAGGTCAACGTATAGTCCAGGTACTTACGCAAATCTTTTATATGCACACAAAGTTTTCGTATCTTAGGGGCCAATTCCTGTACAGAGTAGACTTTATAATCAGGTAAAACGCAGGACACAAAAAGACAGTGTAATTCAATTATGCATCTAAAGGCGAGAGACACCTACCCACATTTTTGGGTTTTTCCCAATTAAGATGAAAACACGCAAGGGAGGCGCTGTCTGAATTCACAACTGCGATCTTCGCAAAACCGTTCAGCTTTGGCGGAAAGAAGTTTTATGCGTAGCAGAGCGTCATTAATTTATTCTCATATTTTAACGGTTTTAGAAATGGTGAGTGCTTTCAGACAACTGTTTATTACGCTCATCTTTAGTGGGTACGGCACTTCACAGTTTAAACCGGGAAGAGAAATAGGAATCATGAGTTTATTCGTCTTAAATGTCCGTAGAGAAATTGCAATCAACTATCAGGACAGCGTGGTTAGGTTACGGCATTTTATATAACGAGGCTTGTGGGGGGGTCCCACGGTGTTATTGACCATTTTAACCATGTGTTGGCTCGTTATAATGGCTAGCGGGTTTATTTAGCTTGGTCGTACCTTTAAGTAGTAAACTGTGTGAATACTTATATTCTTGCATTGTACGTGTGTGATGCTCCGAGTATGACACGTGTGCGGGCGCTGTGGTGCCGCTTTACGGTGATCGATCGCGGTAAAAACAGCGCGCGTTTCTCCGTTTGGCGCCACGTAAAGGCGGGACAAGTTTGGCTTCGCGCAGGAAAAGGCCAATGGCGGAGATCTTTGGAAAGGCCCACAGACCTGCTGCATTTCCCTAGCGCGCATTAGTGAGACTTGCATTTGACATTTGCGCGTTTGCAAGTTGAGTTTTGCTTGCAGCCAAGAGTGCAATTTATGCGGCTTTAGATTGCTGCGCGGTAAAGGGGTTTGTTTCTCCTCCAAGGAAGTCCAGAAATCCACAAGCGGAGCTCCGATGACACCTTCACTGAAACTGTCAAATGGATACGTTTTGCCTGAAGGCAAAATGACGCCAAACACGCTTTTTGTTGGCGGGATCGATATGAAGGTACGCAGAGGGTGTCGGGGCGACGCGCCCCTGCAGGGCCGACGTTGACGGTGTGCTTCGTTCGCAGGTAGATGCAAACGAAATCAAGGAATTCTTTGCACGCTATGGTGCTGTTAAGGAGGTGAAAATCATCACCTACCGAGGAGGCATATGCAAGGGGTGAGTCTGTGTGCTTCTAAAGTGTCCCGCACCCGTAGCATTAGTTTTGGGACGGTTGTCCCTTGCAGCCGTCGTTGGGCCCCATTGTGTTCCAAATCACGTTTTTGCGCACCATATACCAAATTAGCTTCTCATTACTTTTGAAAGTTTTGCGAAGCATAAATTTCCCCAGTGCTCGTTTATACTTGCCAATGTATGTAGAAGGTACTGAGCATGAAACCTGTGACAGTCGTGTGTATGTAGACCGAACAAATCAAATTAGATTTATGATTCACCGGTTTTCTTTTTGCCTTTTGTAATGGACCGTGTTGCTATTAAACAACTGTATATGTTTTTTAAGATACGGATTTGTGTCCTTCAATGAAGATGTGGACATTCAGACCATTGTTGAAGTAAGACTTGTTTTATCGTTAAGGATGTCACTGAAGCTAGGAAAAAAGTTGACACGATTGCTACCCTCCATGTATTTACAAAAATACAATGTAAGACAAATGTCAGTACAAGTAAGATTCCATTTCCTGAGTTCAATTTTGCATAGCTCCTTTTACAACAGCGCTGGCCCAAGGCCTTTAAAATGCAAGGCTAGATGCACAATCCCCAGATCCCTGGGGGGGTCTAAGGTTGATTGGCTGTAGCACATTTGACACGCCGTATTAAATGACGCGTGTTCTTGACATTAGCCTTTCGTGTTAGCTTGTTTGTGTCTTACTGTAGATGAAGACACAGATGGTGAGGCTGTGGGCACAGCTGCCATGACACATGCAAACACATTGATACCCCTGGCGTTATTTGTGGCTGCTCCCCTCTTGTAGCAACAGATCAGCTTTAAAGGCAAGAAACTGAAGTTGGGTCCTGCCATCATGAAGGAGCGCAGCTCACGTGAGTTTCTGCTTTCTCTCTCTCGTCCCGCCGCGTGTTATTTTCTACTTGGAGTCAGCGTGACGCCTTTTGAGTTAATGTCCTGTTTTAACGATGCATTTTAATGATGCCGCTTTTCAGCAACGGCCTTTATTCGTTTGATTTTAGCTGTTCACCGGTCAGACTAATAAAATGCATGCTGATTGGATCTGTGTGTTGCCTGTCAACATGTAGGTTCAGTGCATTCCCACTTGGTGGGACCCTCACCGTGGATTAGCCCACCTCCGTATGTGTACTGTACCTGCTGTACACCATTAGGTGGTAATTCGCCGCACTCTACAGTCGTCCTCAATGGAGGCAACCCATATATTCAGGTAAATGACAGCCTTAAAACAGCAGCTAAAATATGGTGAAAGGACCAGGCTTTTTTTGGCTGTTCCTACAAGACTGGGAGGTGAGGTACACCCCCACCCCATTTGTCTTTTATTTTTATTTGTCTCACTAGCCATATGCTTACTCAAACCTCCCTGGAATGGTGATTCCTCAGATGCCTGTAAGCTACTCACAGACTGCCTATGCATACCAGGTAAGCACTGCACTGCCCCGCGAGCCCTTGCGTGTTTATGAACATCCAAGACTCCTGCGTTTTTGGGACTGGACCACCGAGACGGTTAGGAGTCACAGACTGCCTTGGGCCACTAGAAACCGTTAGCATTTGTGTCAGTGCAGCATGAGGTGGGGTAGGGGGAGCCCTGTTTCCATTTGTCTGGATTTCATCAACTGGAATAATGTATATAATAAACTCAAGTAAAAGTAGGGCACATCAGTGTGGTGAAACGTTGTGGTGTGCTCTGTAATGTGTTACCAAGCTTTAAACAATTGCCCGATGAGGAAATGGAATGCCAGAATGGTTCTGGAACTGATTTGTTTTTAAAGCCTGGAGGCTGGAATGCTGGTCTTCATCTCTTCTGAGCGCTTAAGATTAATGGAGCCTCTGATTAAGCTCTGGCGAGAATTTAATGTGTTGTGACAGTTTTTGGCTTTGCGACACTGTTTCTTGTCCTAATTGAAAATATAAACCACGTTTGTATGGGGGGTCTTGGTTAAAACTTTGTAAGATGGTCTATCTGATAATTGCTTTAAACTGCCAGTAAATATGCAGTCTGTAGTTTAAAACGTTTTAAGAACAAAGTCTGGAAATTGATTTTATTAGGTGTGTGGAGAGTGGGCCTTTCAAAGTTAAAAGCTAGCATACTGAATGGTTTCCAAGGGCCAGGATCCTAATGCAACTACTGTACACAATGACTCTTGCAGCAGGTATTTCTGTGTAACGTTGTTCTTGCTCTAGGGAAGAGATCTTGTTTTGCACTCTTCTTTTGTAGTATGCCTCTCCACACTGGTCAGGAGAACAGACAACACGGCTCATTAACCAGGTGAGTGACTCCACTTGTTAATCAACAGCCCAAAATCATTGCATCTCCAGCATTGAAGGCTGTTTGCCTCCACAGTGACAACATTGCAGTGCACTTAACTATAACCGGTTAGCATCGTTCAGTGATTGCAGTAAACTGAGCTGAAGTTGGCATCGTTTTCAGCTACCATTTTAAACTGTGAAGCCTCGTTAATGTAATTGGGTAATGATGTTTCTGTATTTCTTTTTGAACGTTGATTGACTTATGAAAGACTTTGTTGCTGGGTACGTACGTTTTTATACTTCAGTATTTCTGTTCCAGTGGTTCATATAGTGTAATATTACAGCCAGAAAGATTTTTCTGCCATTGTGTTTAATGCAATTTAGTCTTGTCATCTTGCTTTAATATTGATGAGTTTTGTGTTGTAAGAAATGTTATGCCTTAGGTTTTCAGTTTTACTCAAATTTTAATTTGTAAACAGCTGTCGTCGGATTGTCTGAACTTCGAGTCTGGAGAATTTAATGTCTTGTAGCTTTTAATTTCTCAAATAGAAGTAGTCAACCATAGTTTCTTGTGACCACCAGAGGGCAGTGTTGTTTTGCATCAAAACCTCAGTGGCGGTATGATCTGAATTTCGTAGTTGGCTCGGTTGTTTTCTGTTTTTGTACTATACTGGAGGAATGGTCCCCAGCTACGATTTACTGAGTTCTGTACTTTCATATGAACAGAGATCCTTGTATTATTGCATACTCTGGTTATTTAGCAGACAGCGCTCTTATTTAACCCGTTGTTTTGTTTTAATTGCATTAATTAAACTTATTACAAGTAACTAACCGATTCCCCATGTATAGCCGTGACTTTTTGTTGAATTTAAGAAGTGTGCTGATGATGCAGGATCTGTAGCTCCAGGCAGTGGTTTTGTGCTTTATAATGAGTTTTGAAAGTTGGTTGTGTGGTAGTCCTGTTCATTACCATGACCAGTTCTTTGTGGTTTTGTGCTGGTTGGCTGCTAAGCCGAAGAATCCACCTCCTAGCTTCGTCTTCATAAAAACCAAAGTGTTTGTTTTTCTTGTGTAATATGTACCCTACTGTGGTTGGGGTCTTTGCTCACCCTTTAGCTTGTGCTCCTGAACATGTGTGCCGGTTCCTTTGGACAGCACGTGACCTGTGCGTCACCTTCACGGCTGCCTTCGGGACTGACTTGGTTTGGTCTTGTACAAGGCTCAAAAACATGCCCAAACCTTGTGCCTTGCAGCTGCCTCATGTTTACTAGGGTACATGTTGGTTTTTTTCCCCAGAACTTTGTGGACTGTGGAGTTCAGACACTGTTGACACTACTGTAGGCAGCCCCTCAAAGCAGGTGAGTGTGACTTTAATGCTAAACTATTTTGATGCGAGTCCAGCCATACAGAAGTGCTTAATTCCTATGTTGTTAGCAGCCAGCCTGTGTTTTGGTCCCTGTCTTCTGTGTGTGTGTGTGTGTGTGTGTGTGTGTGTGTGTGTGTGTGTGTGTGTGTGTGTGTGTGTGGAACAGCCCAAGTTAACACTACTTGTCTCATGTCCCAGTGTCACAGCTTAGGTGTTGCTGTTTACCTTCTGTGTCATGGACCCGTTTCTACATTATTGATTCTATGTTAAATCTATATTATTTTGTAAATGGAACAATAACTGATGCCAGGGTTACTGGCTAATGCGTTTGGCTTTTAGTTGCAGAGTTTTGTTATAAGATTACATTTCAAACCCATTAGTGGTACAAATAGTTTGTTTTGACATTAAGCCTCATGCTGTATTATAAGCCTGTCTCTCTTTTGGGGGGGGGGGGTGATTCATGTCCTGCAGGTGCCCTGCAGGTGGGGTGAAGAGCCTCCACTATCCATAATGGAAGTTGTACTTTTATCAAGAGCCACCTTCTCGGACATTTATCTTTTTATTCACCAAAGGTGAGGTGTGGCACCACGAGCAGGGTTCACACCGGCTATGGCTTCACGAAACCCAAGAATGGCTCGCCGGGCTTTTAGTCTGGTCCAAACATTTTAAGAAGCTCGCATGCTTTGTGTGTGGGCACCTGGGTGGGTGGGAGGGGGGGAATGGAAGCTCTCACTGTTTGGTTCCTAGAGTCTCACAGTTTGTGGTGGGTTTCTTCCCCTGGTCGTTTTCTTCTGAACAAACTGTTAATCTCACCTTTGTGATTAGTTAACTGTTGAACTCCCCTATCTTCTATGTGGCATGTATAGAAGATTACTTTTGTACTGACTGCTAGACTTTTTTTTTTTTTTTTTACTACATAATGAAGGGATCTTCAGTTTTCTCCACAGTGGGATTATCGTGGACATGTCTGGTGTAAGGATAGTACCGTTTCATCTGACTGTTTGCCATATTAGACGTGAGGGTATATAAGCATGGTAAGGTGATCTATTGTGTTGTGCTTCCCTGAGTTTTCACTTTGTGGGAGACTTTTTCATCACTATTCACAATTTTTTTTTTTTTTTTTTTTTTCTTTTTCTCCCCCCTTGTATATGGATTGTTGTTCACAACAAATCATTTAATCTTTTTCCTTCTCATTTAGTAGTGAGGCTTTTAATGTGTTGAGTTTCGACAGCAAAATGCAGCCTTGCTGTGTTTGTTTTGGCCCTTACTGAAACGTAGGTGAGGAGTGGTCTGTTCCCTTTACTAGTTCGCAGTTTGTTTTATTTGTGTTCCCGTCACCGTGGCACATTTGAACAGTTTGTGTTTGCACTTATTGGTGTTGGGGCTCGTGTTCACAAAGCCATATTTGTTTATAAACTTTCTGGTGAATTTTAGACACAAAAATCCATTAGTTGTTGTTTTGGGGCACGGTAAATGAGTCTTAGCTTTTCACGTTTTGCTTGCGGTGGGGGGAATTTTAAAAAGCAAACGTTTTGCTAGTTTGATGCTATATCTTATGCAGTCAGGTTTTTACCAAGTTGACAGATAAGTCTACACTAGGTTATACCACGTTTATATGGCAAACCTTAACGCTCTGAACATGGGAGTTAAGTCAGGCCTGTATACATTTCTGTTTCAGGGAAGTTACATTCTATGTATCTGCATTTGTTGCTTGACCAGTGTCAGCCAAGATTTATTTTTTTCTCCCTTCCTATGTTGTAGTTGAAGTATAGTGTTTAAATTAAAAAATATATATATATATATATATATATAATGTTATTTTCTTTGATTTAGGGGGAAAATGTCAGTTGATCATATTTTGTTTTCCAGAAGTTGTTGTATAACTTGTTTTTTCTTGTTTTTCATAACCCTGAAATGCCTTTTCTGATGTTAGGGCATGGATATGTGTAGTCTGACCTTGTTGTAATTGCACAGTGCACAATTAAAGCTTTAGTAGTTTGTATGGAGAACATTATGAAGGCTTCAATATATACTGCAGAAAGTTGATCAGATCTCCAGTGTCTTTCATTTTGCTTCTGGGGGGGTTGATGACTTGTTCAACGACAATTGCAGCTACACCCTTTAATCTGGTTTGGAACTGTCAGTGCCAGGTGTATGCCTGTATATGGTGGGGTTTTGTAAAACTCAGGTTTTGGGAATGGGCTTTTGTGTTTTAAGACTACTATCATTGTAAAAGGGTTGTCTGCTGGACCTGACCATTTTAAGCATTAAAAAAATCCTTTACAGATTAGCATTTTGGCAGAAGATGGCTCATTATGTGATGCATTTACACACCTCCCCCCTGAATGGAAAAAGGACTTTTTGAAATTTGGTTTCTCCAATAGGAGAATGTTGCATCTGAAGGCCTGCCATGACAGGTTATGCTGTGTGTCTGAAATTGCCTGGTGTATTCAGTACGAAGTGGGTTAAACCAGGCAGTGATTCAGTGTGGCAGGTAATCCCACTTGACTTGTGTTTCACTATAAGTGCTAGAGTTGGTGTGGGCAAAATGAACAGTAAGATGCTGCCATGATGTAGTCCATATCAGTCTTCATCTCTGTGTCCCAGGTAAAGGTCAGCGCCCAAGTGTTTCACCGTTTTAATACAGAAAGCATTGTTTTGCTGTCTGCTCATTTCTAAAAATCTAATCAAATGGAGAATCTTAATTTATTGAAAATGGGCTTTGAGATGTCTGTCTTTTGTTGGAATGTTTTTGATTTATTGTAAATTTGCTGAAAGGGAAAGGTCAGTTGGCTTTGCTATTTTCCTGATCGTTTTGCATCCCTCCCCCAATTTGTTTCTGAAGAAACAGGAGTCCATCCAAAAAGTTGTCCAATCCTAGCGCTAGATTCCCACAGCTACCTTCCACCTTTATAACCAAATTGTTTTTAAGAGGACGTGGCTATGAAAGACGAGGATTGGTCACTGGGGCACATGGGGTGCCCCATCTGACGTTTGGGTGCCCCTTTCTCCCAGACTGCCCTGAATAATGGATACAGCATCTTGGCCCACGCCTTATAAAATATAGATTTGCACAGAGGCCCAGGCCTTGACCCAAAGCGTGGAGAGCTGCTCTGTCTCCACGTTGTCTCCTGCAGCCTTGCAGAGTGCTGTCCTGCTGACGGCTGGCTTCCCACCCTTCCCTCCCTGGCCACAGCTGTGTCTCCGTGCACTTACAGCACAGCGTCTGTTGGTCCCACTCCATCTGCTACCCGTTTGGCTCTCTTCGGTTACTTAGGCGACACATGCTGTATGGGATGACGTGTAGCTGCTGTTCACTTCTACGCCTGCTAGTTTTGCTGTAGTCAAAATCCAAGCTACATGGCCTGTGCCGGGATTCAAACCAACAACTGTGGCAGTAAGTACGGACCACATCCTTGACTTCTGCGTTACCCTTCAGCCTTGTGTTAGAGAGGTGGTCGAACTTGAATGACATGCAAGTATTGTAACTGTGAAGATTTAACAGAACATGTGGTTTTACTCCCTTGGATGAGGCCTTTGCCCAAGGGACACCATGACCCTGCTCAGAGTTACTCCAACACCTGGAGCAAAGAAGGGCCTATATAGTCCTATTTACAAAATGCACTGTTTATAAGAGACTATGAATGTAACGTTGGCATTGCCCAGGAAGGGGTGGGCAGCCAGTCACCCTTGGGCCCCCAGAGGACTTTTTTTTCCCCCCCCTCCTCCACAGTGGTGTTTTTGGTTCCTTCCTCAGCTGTTGTCTGGCTTATCTTTAACTTCATTTCCATGCCGTTATTTCCGTAACATCTGCAATTTCTTCTGTAAAGCGCTTTGAGGCACCTTGTGAAAGGCACTACATAAAAACGAATGACCGCACACAGAGTTCATAGCATTTAAGGGGCTGTTTATTACGAACAGTTGATGTACTGTTTTTCTCTTATTTAATGAGGTTGCTGCTTTTGCCCACTTTGCTACATCTTTCATTGCCACGCACAATTATGTACAAATTTGTTTTGCTTTCCTGTGCCATTACCGTTTCCTGGTAAAGTGCAGCTTTTATTGCTGCGCCCCCCTTTGGCGCGTGCTGCCTCCCCCCCCCCCCCCCCGATGGCTCCTTCACTCAGCTGGAACTGTACCGGCTGCTGGGGGAGTCAAGGGGGAGAGATGACTGAGGGTTCGGGGAGCGGAGAGGCGGGGTGCAGGGGCGTGGAGGCTGCTCAGCCGAACTTAGCCGAAGGCGCAACGATCTGTTGTTCTCTTGTAATCGGCGGAAGAGCGCGCAGAGAGACTCGATATTCATTAGGGGGAGTGAAGGTATGGATGTCAGAGGATGTGGTTTCCGTGGTTTTGCCGAACAAGCGCAAAGCCCAGGCACACTTCAAGCATGATCTAAACAAGTGCAAGAGGCGGAGTGTGTCTGCTGCGCTCCCTTAACTGGTGGGCTGCAGGGAAGTGAAAGGACTGATTTAGTGCGACCGAAAGTAAACACTTCGGAAAGAACGACTCAGAAGTCAACCGTAAGAACATCTTCCTGGATGGCCAATATAGAGCAGAATCGTGCGGCTTGTAGTGCGCGTTTTCACTGACATGAGTGCGTAAACAGCGAGCGAAGTCTGTCTGCTTCTTCCCTTCTGTACCTCGGCGTGAACTCCGGCAACCCAAGCAGGTATCCCTCGCCTCTATTCTTGCTTTGCTCTAAGGATGCCCTTTCCCCGCTCATTCACAGGAAATGTGGTGGTAATGTGACTTTCTAAGAGTTGTGCATGTCTCCGTTCATGCTCGAGTGTGTGCCGTTTCCCTTTGTAAATGTAACACAATGTCGGATTGGTGTCGCTCATCTGCACGGTTGTGAGATGTTTTTCCAGAGCACCAGAGGAGGAACGCGTAAAAATGCCAGAAGTTGTCATATTCGCGCAAACGAAATTCTGCGTGTTGCCGTAAGGCCAAGTTTTGGACAGGCAGCTGCTCATTATGGATGAGCGTGTCTTGCAACACCACGTGTGTGTGTGTGTGTGTGTGTGTGTGTGTGTGTGTGTGTGTGTGTGTGGGGGGGTACACGGCGGTCAGAGTGGTTAAAATTCCAATCAGACTCCACGGCAGGAACTGAAAACTGGATACGCATGGCAGACTATTCCTGCACCACACAGGGAAACGGGGAAAGCGCTGCAAGTGTGTCGGTGAACTGCCATTTATCAGTTCCAGTCTGCAAACTGTTGGGGCTCGCCGCTTGTCCTGAGAGCCCGCAGCGTGAACGCGCCTGTCCCGGGCAGATGCTTCGATCGCACCTGGCGCGCGCACTGTCACCATCCCTTACATGTGTATCTGCAGCCTGCCCCTGTTACCGTTTTTACGTTTAAATTGTTAAGATGTCTGCACCGTGTTGTTTTATGCGTAGTTTGAGGTTTAGCGTTCTCAGGTGGATGCACATGGCTTTGGTGCGTTTCATTTCTGTTCCTCTCGAAATACCTTGTTTTCCCCTCCCCCGTTCATTCCACTGTTGGCATTGTACTTTCTGACGGTTTTGCGCCTTTACCACCCATCCTTCCATCAATTCCATATTCTGTTTGTCGGCTGAGAATTGCAGTGCTTAAATCGTGCCTTTGATAATTGTTCACGATGAATAATTTAGTATCGCTCGCCCCTTTTCTGCGACACGTTAGAGACCATATGTAAATCCTAATATAACAGTCCCCGTGTTTGCATAATTATGTTTTCACTCAACCTATATTTAGCCAAATCGCTTTTACTCGCGTGGTGAAGTCCCGAAGATGAATGTTTTGTGCACATAACTCTGTAAACAATTTCAGACGGATTAGGCTCTGAAGGTAATCTCCGGTTGTCTGTCATTTCAGATTCTATTTTACCAGATCTGCAGTAACGCGATTATTTTCTCTTTATAACCGGGTGAGCTTTTTTATAGTCCCTGTGCGCGAACACACGTTTGTTTGCCTTAAAAATTTAGAAGGTATCCTCGGTTGTACAGTGCTCAGTACACGTTTGCCTTGTCGAAGCAGTTTTGTAAAAGTTGTACAGGAGAAGGGTGGGGAGGGAGGGGGAGTCTGTAAAAACAGTTTTTAATGCTGTCCATCAAATTCCATTAAAGACCGTAGTTGTGCAGGTAACCTTTTGACAGCTGCATGTGAGCCGAAGACCTGCAGGGTTTAGTGCTTTAAATGTAGCTATGAGTTCTGATCATAAATGGATTTCCGTCATTTTCACATACTACCATGAAGTCATCAGTAGAGTATTAAAATAAAACTGTTTTTTTTTTTCTGCGTTATTTATTTTATGGTTTATTATGCTATGTTTTATTTTGTACAGAAAGCATTGCTTTCTTCTGTACCTTTATATTTACCTGAGCTGTGTATTTTCTTTTAAACTGTATACACTACCTCCATAGACACAGTACGTTCATCTATACCAGGACGGAGACGTCAACCCAGTTATACTATAAATGGAAAGACTTGTGTTTAACTAGGTAACGTGTGTGGCTGACGCAGCGGAAAGGGGGTAAGTGGGAAGGAGATGGGTGGCCTTTATTTCAGTGAACCAAGGCCGGTCCCCATGGCAACAGCTTGTTGTTTGCATCTTGCTCGAGCAGTGCCTGACTTTAGGGTGGTCCTCACCTCCCATCCCGGTTCTGCAGAGAACCAGGAGAGACGGAGCGTGTTACACGCATGTCTCCTCTCAAAACCGCCATTTCTGCGTTTGCCCATCCATTCGGCAAACAGGCTGCATTTTCGTTCGTTATTACAGTGGAACATAATTGCAGTTAGCCGAGCCAAGGGCAGCATGCTATGCCGTAGGAAACGGGGAATGACATGTGGTGTTGTCACATGCCACAAGTTAAGATGTCTGCAGCTTTTGGTTCCGTTAGCATTTTACTGTTTAACAGTCACTTGAGGTTTAAGTCAGTCTTTAACCTGGCCAGATAACACATCTTCCCACCTTAGCCTCCTGGTTTTTGCATCTAATGTTCAAAGGGAAGGTATAATATGTTTAGACCGTGCAAAATCTTTGAAAGTGACACGCTGTCAGTGCTGGTGGTGTGTGTGCGGTGCAGTCTTGTCCTGCAGAGGCGTGGCTTCAGTGCTAATCCTGTTTTTGGCACCCGGCCTCAAACTGTGTCCGTGTCTCCTGGACAGTTAAGATTTTTGCCCCTTTCCAGCGCATGCCCACTTGTGCCCATGAACCGCGCCGGCTCCCCCATGTCTGCTGCAAGTCCCTCCTCCTCATCCTCGGCAAGTGGATTAGGTGAGGGGGGGTTAGGAAAAGCAGAGGGCGCAGCAGTGACAGAGGGGAGAGGATGAGAGCTGATTGAGAGTGCAGAGGAAGAAGGGATGTAGGACAGAGAGTAAAAGGGAAAACATGACTCCCTTTTTCAGCTGACACGTTTTAAGGGAAATGGCTGTTTATCCTTTAATCAAACTGAATACTTTTCTTCTTAGGGGTCTGGGCATTTGATGTAACATCACTTGCCAAGGTAGTCATCTATACTTCAGTTTCTGCGGCAGCAGCAAACACGTTTGTTTGTACAGCATATTGAAAGGCAATAGTGGGAGATATTACACCAAGCACCAGCACGTTAGCTGTTGCAAAGCATTGTGGGTACATTATATCAGTGTAAAAATTGTGCTAATTTTGTCTGCAAGATATACCAGTTTCAGTATTACACTGGTGGTATTAATGGTGTGTTATCTTTGTATGGGCATGTGTGTGCTTTAGATGAAAGCTGTACACAAACGGGAAATAAACACATGCGTACCTTTTGCCCTGCTCCAACCCAAACCCCATTATAAATATTTGTGCTATTAGACAGGGACATGCTTCTGTTCTCCAGTCCTCTAACTTTCATTCAGTACTGATCAGCTCACTGAAATTGTATGAAACCATGCCCCACGTTGCCCTCTGTGTATAGTCGGGGGGGGGGGTTGAGACAGACGGTTAGACATGGTCTTCCTGCCCTCCCCCAGATTAAGGAATCCTGACAGAGCATCTGGGTTCAGCACGAGTTTCTGCTTGCCTCACTGAGGTCTAAATATACCTACCTTGACACCTCCCATCTCCACCTTGCTGTCTGCATGACACAAGCACATGAGCCCTTGCCAGAATTAAAAAAAAAAATCTAACTCCTTTCGTCTCTTCTTCCTCTTTCCTTCACCTCACCCAATATTACCATCAGCTACGTGTGAATTTGCAAATACAGGGTGAATATAACACCAAACCTGCCTCATATGATGAAAATATGTAAAAAAAAAAAAAAAGAAAAAACATGCAGGCAATATGCCTTTGGTAGCATTTTTTAGATTACTTTTCTTAATACTCTTATAAATCTTTAATCCCTACAAATTATTTCTAGCACAGTATACTAAACACATGTTTTTGGTTTGAGAACCATATGAAGACATCCCAAAAAGGGAACTTGTGTTGTACCTTTGCATTTGGGTTGCCCTTATAAGTGGGTTAATTTATGCTTTGTTGTGGATCTGCTGTGCTAATTACATTTTATTTAATGGTTTTAACTGTATTCTCACCAGCGGTCAAAATTCACTGTTAATATATGAAATTGTTTAAAGCCAGAATAAGTGCATCAATGAAAAATGTTTTTTTTTTTTCTTTTCTTCAACCCGTTATTCAGTTGTTACAGAAATGATTGTGTTCTGTCGGTGTCACGTAACACTTAAAACAGAACGAACCATGGAAAAAGAACGTATTTTTTTGTCAGCTCCTTAGTCACGGAACACATTCGCCCACGTGTCTGTGCGTGAACCATGTGACACGTGTGAAACTCTTTCGCTGTTGTTCTGGTCCCACTTTCATAAAGTGTAAAAAAAAAAAAAATAAAAAAAAAAATTTAAGATGCACTTTTAGCATGTTAACGAATTGAGGGAAAGACAAGACGTAAGATCTGTCCAAATTAAGAGTTGTACAGTGTTGACAGTTTTTGAAAACTGGCTGTAATCATGTAATTCGATAAATGGTTTATGCAGAACTCATGTTAATAACTATGCATGCCAACTGTCCGAGGCACATGTACGATACCGTTTTCTAAAAACATTTTTTAAGATCTTATAGTGGAACATCGTAGTAATATTGCGATGGTGCTTTCAGTGCGTTTTCTATTACACTTTGTGATTTACTGGAACGCAAATTTGTAACTGCAATGAAATGGGAGCAAATTCGAATGAATGAATGAATGAATTTCTGTTGTCACCCACGTAGCCGCTTGGCCAATGATATGAGTCTCAGTCCTGCGGTGGGTTGGCGCCCCGCCCTGGGTGTCCCCTGCCCCGCCCTGGGTGCCCCCTGCCCTGCGCCCTGTGTGCTCTGGGATGGGCTCCAGGTTTCCCCGCGACCCTCACCAAGAATAAGCGGTTAAGATGATGGATGGATGGATGGATGAGTCTCAGTCTTGTCTTATTTCTGGAGTTGGTCAGCTGGTGGAACAGGCATCGCATAATCAGGTCCAAACAGTACAGCTGATGAACTTCCTCCCACCCTGGATCTAACCAGGTGCGCATAATGGTGTATTACTAGCGTTGGTCGCATTCAGCCAGATGTCAGGGAGCTGTCACAACAGATTAACGTGAAGCAAGTCTCCAGGCTGTCTTGGAGCCCTGGTAGCTGATGTTCCGCTCTCATTTTCACTAATTTAATCCCGACAGGGGCAGCTTTATGCATCTATGAAATGTGTAATCAATGCGCGCGTTTGTTTTTTTAACCAAGGTTTATCAGATGCGTCAGTCATAATGCTATTTTCATTATCTTCTCATATTTGCGGGGACATGCGCGGTTCGCTCATCCAAGGGACTTGTGGTTTCCGTCTTCCACGCGCTCCCCGCTTGGCATTCACGTATCCATCGAGGTAAATAGCCACTCCCACGTGCTGCGGACAGGTTCCATCTGAGGTTCCTGTCCATCCTGCTCTGGCTCAGAGACATGCTGTCAGGGAAGCAGCGCTCTGCATGTTTCAGACGGTTTCCCGGCAGCATACGGGTGCAAGCAGAGTGTTGGACCTTGGTACCTCACTGCTTTGACAGTGTCTGTCCCTGCCCCCTTCCCCCCAGGTGAGATGGGCTGTGGACTGCCCAAGCTGAAGCGGTCGGAGGACAACAGCCCAGGGAAGATCTACTCCACTCTGAAGCGTCCACAGGTGCAGATCAAGGTCGGGGTGGCCTACACCTACCACTTCCTGGACTTCCTCCTGGGCACAGAAGGTGGGTGAGCGTGAGCTGTAAGCGCATACAACACACCGCAAGGAAATGCCTCCTGCCGTCCACGTCCACTTATCCGCTGCTCACTGTGGCAAACGTTATGCAGCATTAAAAAAGTGTCTCATGAATGTGACCGTGCATGTGAATAATTATCTTAATTGCATTATGTCCAGATGCATCTTGTAACTGATGCAGCTTCGTATGGCTCAGTGTGGAACATGACAGAAGATAGTGTTGTATTTACAGTCCATGTTATTAGCTATGAAGCCGGACCTCACGTGTAGATTGACAGGCGGCTGGTGAGAACCCACTTGGTTAATCTTTGGTTTTGTGTGAGATGAAAACAGTTCAAGTGTTAATAAGCCTTGAGAAAAGCTGAGAGTGTTACACTTGTATATGTACACACACACACACACACACACACACACACATACAGAATTCTCTCTGAACTGTGTGCCACCACGGTCCAGACTGAACCACAAGGACTGGTGTGTGTTTACGACACACGCGGCCATGTTTCGGCCCTCTCTGAACTTTTTTATTTTTTTATTTCCTCCTTGTCCTCCGGACAACAGCTGTTTTGGAGATGTATGTTATAGGCACAAGAAGAGAGAAAGAACCCGACTTTGTGTGTG
>JABJVR010047779.1:8294-23294 GCA_025773905.1 Chitala chitala
GTCTCCCTCCGATCCCCTGGATGGGCGCCGTGTTATCGGCCGGGTGTTGGGCTGGCACTGCCTGATGATGTTACGGGGCTGTAGTGGTGTGTGTGTGTGTGTGTGTGTGTCTGTCTGTCTGTCTCCCTCCGATCCCCTGGATGGGCGCCGTGTTATCGGCCGGGTGTTGGGCTGGCACTGCCTGATGATGTTACGGGACTGTAGTGGTGTGTGTGTGTGTGTAGGGTATAAGGTGTAATGCACATACAGTGTGGCAGAGTTCACTAAATTTACTACACTGCTTTGTTTTTATATGGCTAAAGACAAACTGTAGCAGCTGAGGTATCACAGCCAGCAAAGTACCACAAAAAGTTAAAAACTGACTCGTTGCTACTTTGTTTATCCGTCAGTAATTAATAACACACGTGTAATTACGTAATGAGCTGGACATGTTTTTGAACATGTAACAAGTCGGTTGTTTTACCTGTTTACCTCCTGCACTGACAACTTTAAATGAGGCTGAATGTTATTGATGCCTTTAAAGCGCTCCAGTTGCGCCGTGTTTCTGGTCCCAGTTTGTGATGTGAGATGCAGGAAACCAAACCGCTTTTATGATCGGGCTATGATGGTAACTTTTGGTATATTTGCGTACTATATTTTTGCAGTTTTCATTCAATAATTAAATTATTCCGATTAAAAAAATCTTAAATCTCCATATAATGAACATGTATATTTTCTGTGATGATATTTACTTGCTTGCAAATAATTTTGTGAATTGACTAAACCGTAATGATGACACATCTAATTGCAATGGACACCGTTCCGTGGTCATTAAGATGTGAAATAATTGGGAAGCTTTCCTCGCCCGTGTCACGTGTGTGTCACGCACGTCTCCACAGGTGTTCAGGAGCGAGCCGCGCTCCACCCGTGACGTGTAACCAAGCATTCGGCAGCGCTCTGAACGTTCACGTGTTGTCCAGAATGACTGTGATCGCCGAATTATATGGAGGTCGTGGGCGTGACTGATGCGTGACCTTTTTCTTTCAGTCAGGAAGGCCGGAGCTGAAAGGCCCTAACTGTAACCACCATGGGGGATCACTTCAGAAGTGAGGAGATGACCTTGGCTCAGCTCTTCCTCCAGTCGGAGGCAGCCTACTGCTGTGTGAGCGAGCTGGGTGAACTGGGCATGGTTCAGTTCCGTGATGTAAGTTCTTCGTTTTCTGCCCGGCCGTTGATTTGGCTTTGTCTGGCTCTGTCTCCAGCGTGAGGGTTCAGCTCATAAGGGTTAATCAACTGCCTGTAAGCAAACCAAAAACATTAATATTTAATTGTCATTAAGGTTCAGTTAAAAGCAGAAATTGACCTAGACAAAAACCTACACCCACTGCGGCCCCCCAGGACTGTGATTCCTCATCCTGCGGCCCCCCAGGACTGTGATTCCCCACCTTGGAGTTCTGCCTCCCTCTCCCAAAAAAAAAACTGGGAATAATCATTTAGTAATTTTCTTTTGGAAAATGTAGCACTCATGTTATACTCATGTTGTTAAGATAACCTCGAAACCTCTGATTTAAAAGTACATGTTTATGACACAGTAAAAAAATAGTAATTTAAAATGGTAAATTATGAAACCTATATCATCTTAGTTCATGTTTCATGAAAGTTCTGTATGTGAATAAATACAAGTATTTAGGTTTACATGTATATAATCTTGAAATGGATTAACTATACTTGCCTGAACGGCATTTGCTGAAATTAATATCATAAAGTAGCTGTGAGAACCAACGTTAGTGCTCGTTAGCGATGCTTTCACAAGTTATTATTGACTTATGATTCGATGACCTTTCCAAAGAAATCCTGAGAGCCCTTGTAGGTGACACTGTTGTCATGCTGTAGGTGACACTGTTGTCATGCTGTAGGTGACACTGTTGTCATGCTGTAGGTGACACTGTGTCCACATCACTTTCTGGGAAAAGAGCGAAGCTGCGTGACTTTCCAGCGCTCTAATTACGTTGGTAATGATGATACACAAAAATAGTGTCTGATATGGTCAAACTGAACTGTTATGTATTCTGTAAGGAGTGAAAAGCTTTAAATTATTTCTGCACGAGTTTGTTGCTAAGGTTATACCTTAAAGTTACATTGTGCGAGACGTCTGTTTCTGTCCGCCGCAGCTCAACCCGGATGTGAACGTCTTCCAGCGCAAGTTTGTGAACGAGGTGCGCCGCTGTGAAGAGATGGACCGCAAGCTAAGTCAGTTGCTCGTTGCCTTTGCAGCTGCAGCTCAACAGCACGAAAAAACTGCACGATCTTTGTGTGATTCTCCCTCTGTGTTGGGTGAACTTCCACAGGGTTTGTGGAGAAGGAGATCAAGAAAGCCAACATCCCAATTGTGGACACCGGGGAGAATCCTGAGGTCCCGTTTCCTCGAGATATGATTGATATGGAGGTAAAGCTGGGGAGAACGTCCCATCTGTGCTTCACGTTGGACTTCCGTGGCTGAATCCTCACACGCAAATCCGTGAGCAGTCCTGTGCATGTGGTGCACTCGCTGACCCGCTGACTGTGTGTGTCAGGCTACCTACGAGAAGCTGGAGAATGAGCTGAAGGAGATCAACACCAACCAGGAGGCCCTGAAGAAGAACTTCCTGGAGCTTACGGAGCTGAAGCACATCTTGCGTCGCACCCAGCAGTTCTTTGACGAGGTCAGGTTCCCTGTCCACTGACTTGTTGCCAGGGTAAAAGTACATGGGTGGCTGTGTAGTGCTGACTGCGTAGCTGGGATTTCCATGCAGACATCGGTTCAGATGAGTGTTTGGACTGAGATCTGAGTACGTGGACGTGGGTATGGCACGAGACACACTGATCTGGTAGTTTCTTGGTTTTTCTTGAAGGCTTTTGTGTTTTACAGTCAAAACATTCTGTAACTAATATGGAGACACTTGCTGGCCTACTGTTGTGGGACTTTGACTAGTCTGACCGAAGACCTGAAATCTACCTTTGACCTGAAACCGATAGACTTGACTGCATGTGGTTTTAATGTCTACACTGCAGTGTTTCACAGAGTCATTTACCTTTGATCTCTCTTCATTGCACTAAACAGCATTTGCTGACTTTGCAGAACGTAATACTCATCTGTTTATGCTTAAAAACAGGTAGTGTTGGTGTGGTGTACATTTTGTCAACAAGCATATTTTGTGTATAAAATATGGTACCACAATTATAGTGGTTGCGAATGTGGCTTTTTGGGGGTGGGTGTGAAGGGTACTACAGTGGTGAGGCCTTTCTTAACTAAAGAATGCTGAACACTCTATACCTTTTGACCTTTTTTTACATGTGACATTGAGCTCTCTGGAAAAATCTGGTTAATATAACCGCAGACCACCTCTAACAGATTTGTTTCTTTGACCTTCTGCACCAGCCTCTCCGTCTGTGGGCGGTTTGTGGCTAACTCTGTACCTGAGCCCGTCCCCAGCCATAGAGGGCTGATGTCAGCTGGCGTTGGCATGCACGTGCGAACCTGGGGCAGCACGGTGGGGGGAGCACATGTTTGTTAATGGCCTGCAGCTGGTCTTCCCTGCCCCTCTTCACTCCTCTCTTCTGCTTGGTGACTCTGTCCTGCCTTCTGTCTCACATTGTTCCTCGCTTTTTCCAGCCAGTGTCTCTATTCAGCCAATCCCCCTTTGCGTGGTTAGTTGACCATTTTAACTGCTTTTGCATGCTTTCCAGATGGGAGAGTGACCTGAATGACTGCATTCAGGCTTCATAGACCTTGACAAAGGTAGTATGGCTACAAGGATGCTCTGCTTGTGCATGTGCATTCAGTTTCCCTGCTTGTGTCCCATGTTGCTCGTCTGTGTTTGTGTTTGCCCCGCCCCGCGCCTGTGACCAACTCGCATGCCATTAACAGGGGTGATGAGCTGTGCGGTTGATTTGTGAATTCAGGCTGAATTGCGTCATCATCGGCAGATGGAGGACCCCAGCCTGCTGGAGGAATCTTCCTCCACCCTGCTGGACCCCAGCGAAGTGGGACGGGGGGCGCGACTCAGGCTCGGGTGAGTTCCGTCACCGGGTGCTGTGACTTCTGTGAAAACCTGCTTGTTTTGTTAACGGAAGGCCTGCTTTTAAATGGTCCACTGGTGCAGACGGCCTTTATGTGCCAGTCCCAGAGCCTTAACACCACAAATTAGTGTACTCACTTTGTCAGACTCAAACTGAAGTTAATTTTCAGAGCTCTGGTCATGTCCTGGTGGAGCCGTAGAGAAACTGACCTGTGAAATAAATGCATATTGCTTCAGCTGCTGCTTTGAGCAGGAACCTGTATGTCCACGTGCTTATGCATGTGTCATTGCTGCATGTGTTTTCGAATGCACCGGCTTAAAAGAATGGACATCTCACCACACCTAGAGCCTGAACCTGAAAAACTGGTAACTTCAGCCAAGTGAAACATGCAGTAGCAGCTGTCCCAGAGGAGCTGCCTGGTGGTGCTAACCCAACACGCACACACGCACTCCCTGCCTCTGCTCGGCCGTCACCTGGCAACCCTTGTTTTGGTGCACATGGGCCATTTGTTTGGGATGTGGTGAAAAGCACCGGGGACTGGTTTGTGCTGTGCCAGTGTCGGAGGGTAACTCTGCTTGCCAGCCCTGATGTGGGCTGTTGTGCTATGCTTGTGTAATGACAGGTAAATGGCAACATATGGCATGATGGGATACACACATGGATCTGGGAGTGCTTGCTGCCGGCGCCGACCTACAACATTTCACACACGTGTAACAATGAGCTGGTG
Source organism: Chitala chitala (assembly GCA_025773905.1). NCBI lineage: Eukaryota > Metazoa > Chordata > Actinopteri > Osteoglossiformes > Notopteridae > Chitala > Chitala chitala. The sequence continues at coordinate 13,060 of JABJVR010047779.1, forward strand.
CTGAGTGTCTTGCTCCAGGACACACCTGGTGGCTGGGCTGGGAGTTAGACCAGGAGACTTCTGCACTTGGTGCAAATTACATTCATTAGGGAATTATTTTGTCTTTGGTCCTTATTTTCAAATGGGTTGAATCCAGGGTATGACTGTGTGAATTAAAGGCATCACAAAAAATTTTAGTTACCCTAAAAACTGTATGAAATGGGCAAGCTGACATGTTAGACACTATATATGAAGAATTAGAAATTGTCTAATGTTAAGAAAGAGCCAGTGATGCATGATGACAATGACCCCCCCACCACCACAGTGCTGAAGGCCTCACGCATTCACTGGAAAAGACAATTCTTGTGGCCTGTCATATCATAATGAACATTTTTTTTTTTATTATTATATAGTAGCCATCTTTAAAAACCTAATATGAAAATCATGAAAATACCATTTTATCTAGCATGGAGACATTTAATGTAATTCTACCGTTTCTAAGAGCAGAAATGTAAAAAAAAAAAAAAAGAAAAGCCCACTTTGCATGTTCATGCTGGTTACGCCATCATTTCCTGTAGGTTTGTGGCTGGGGTCATCGGCAGAGAGAGGATTCCTACCTTTGAGCGCATGTTGTGGCGGGTGTGTCGTGGAAACGTGTTCCTGCGGCAGGCCGACATCGAGGATCCTCTGGAGGACCCTACTACAGTGAGCAGAGGAGCACCTTCATACCAGTGTGCTTACATCACCACTGCCGTGTTTACTCGGCACGTTACGGACCAAAGCATGCAGCGTGTTACTGTGTGTGGTATGGCGTAACTCGCGGGTATTCCTTCTGTTTGCAGGGAGACCACGTTCACAAGTCCGTATTTATCATCTTCTTCCAAGGGGACCAGCTCAAAAACAGGGTGAAGAAGATATGTGAGGGGTAAGAGCTGTCTGAAGGTTTTTATTTGTTTCTTATTATTTTTAAACGTAAACGGAGCAAACATCGTGTGATTCCCTCAGGTTCCGTGCGTCACTCTATCCCTGTCCCGAGACAACCCAGGAGAGGAAGGAGATGGCGGCTGGAGTGAACACGCGCATCGACGACCTGCAGATGGTGCGGACCTCGCAAACCCGTGCCTGTGTCACATTGGGCTCCTTTATGTCACGCCTTTCTTCTTATCACTGGCGTTCAGGCTGTCCTGTGCTTGTTTGGGTATTTCCCTCAGGACTGTGGGACTACAGGAAGTTGTAGTCGGTGAAGGAAATCCTTGGGCAGCAGACCTCTGTATGTGAAATAAATACCAATTTGTGCAGTTTTACTTGTAGTGCTGTAGTTGAATTACTTTATAAGTAATTCTTGTTGGTAGCTGTGGCTTAGCATTAGTCAGTAGTGGGCTGCACTCGTGTCAGTGTAAGGTTATGGCTGTACTATGGCAACAGGAGTTGGAAAGATCAAAGCACTGGGCAGCTGGAACTACAGCTTGCTTGAAGTATTTGCAGCTTGTGTAATCACTGGTAAAAGTGCTTAGTTTTTTGTTTCAAATGACAAACTCTGAATTCCACAGTAATTTCTGTGAATGCAGCACTTTTTGAGATATTTCACTTCTGCATAAATTCTCCTTACTGTGATGAATCAGTTGGGTAAACTAGTGTGACTATGGAACAAATTGAATTGTAACAAGACATTTCATAGATAAAGGAGTCCTTGTAAGGCAGTTAAAGAAGGGATTCGGTTTGCAAATTGGCTTAATTTAATTTTTTCCTGTGCTCGAGCAGTCCAAGGACTCCTAGACTACGCACAAAGTCGCTGTGCAGAACGTCAAGTGGATGAGATGGCACCTGTTACCACCGGTTTCCCTGCAGGCGCTTCCTCAGGGCTGTACGAAGGCTGTAATTGTTTCTAATCTGCCAGTGTCTTTGGCAGTCTGAGCTCCCGGGGGTGGAATTCCCACCTCTTCATTGTCAGGTTCAAGGCTGCACATTATTTTGTCCAGTTAACAGGGTTTAATTTCCAGAGTGTTTTTTTACAAGCTGCTTTGGATGTTAGAGGGAGACTGAATGTCTTCTTTCAACAGAGGAAGAAGAACAATTCTGACAGTCCAAGGTAAAATTGCACTGAAAGGCAACTGTCTGTTGGCTGTAGGAGAATTTAACTGTGGCAGTTTTGACCATATTAGGTGAGGAGGACTACTTTAAGCAGCTGTCTACTGTCCTGCACTTTTGGGACCCCTCGCCCCTGCATTGTCTGCCCACACACGCCCCCGCCTGAGTGGCAATCGTTCTGGTCATCACGTTGCCTGTGCCAGTGGGTGTTTTAATGCCTCTGCAGTGAGTCACTGGCATGTTAGACCCCCTACCCTCAGCAGTCTTCCTGGGGTGTCTAGAAATCCCTCTGCCTTGATAAGTTACCGCTACCCCCTGCTGTCCCAGGGGAAAGGGTGGGTGATCAGATGTTGGCACACACTACACTTCACAGCTTTCCTGGCAAGAAGATAGCACGTATAGCACGCTGTGCACCCCACCGGAGAATGCCTGCTTTGACGATCGGGCGTGTCAAGTTATGCTGGGGGGCATGCCTCACTAGCATGATTGCCTGAGAGATGTGGGCGCCAAAGTGGGCAAACCCATGGCATGATACTGGTTAAAGACCCTCTGGTGAATCACACCATCTGACTTTGCTCACATGTCTAGGGAAGCACACGGGAAGCTGTGATCACATACAGTGCAGTAAATTCCCTGATTACACTCCACCCAGTCGTGTGCAATCCTGCACTTGCACTGTACTCACCGCTGTGCTGGGATGTATTATATTTTGAGCAGATAGATCATGGCTAATGGGGGGCGGAGCCTGACAGTGCTTCCCTGCCAATTAGAAGCGAGGCACTACTACGCATTTTATTCCCCAACTGTTTCGGACTCTGTGTATGTGTACTTCATTATTTATTTATTTTTACTACATTATTACTTCTTTAACTATACTAGGTGCTGAACCAGACGGAGGACCACCGTCAAAGGGTCCTACAGGCTGCGGCAAAGATGGTCAGAATGTGGTTCGTAAAGGTGAGGAAGATGAAGGCCATCTACCACACCCTGAACCTCTGCAACATCGACGTCACGCAGAAGTGCCTGATCGCAGAGGTGTGGTGCCCGGTCTCTGAGCTGGACTCCATACAGTTTGCCCTGCGGAGGGGTACGGTAGGTTCACCTGCCCTGCTGTTCACTACTGCACCCCGAGTCCTAGATGCAGACTCGTTTCAGAACATAGCCAACGGCGACTTTGGCTTCTGGCTTCATCTTGGAACGGGTGTACTTCATGGCAGGTCTGGATAGTTTTAGAGTGTCCAGCCCTAATGTGGATTTGAACTATAGGATGTTGTTGTTGCCAGGCAACTTTGTGACCGTAACAGCTCGAATCGTAAACTGTGCGACAGTCCTGTGGCATCTGTTCCACATGCTTCCCTTCCATTCCCCTGGACACGTCGCGTGGGCCGTGTGGGTAGTGAGAGAGGGTGTGGGGAATCTCCCTAAGGGCCGCGCCAGCTGGGCAGAATCTGATCCTCACAGGGGATACAGAGACGCCTCCTTGCCTGCCTGTTAATGGCACGTGTTTGATTACTTTTTGAAGAAGAGCTCTTTCCTCAGATCGTGCGGCTGTGGTAGCAGACCCTTCTCAGGACAGTAGAGACCAGAAAGCCTTTTGCTGTGCCCCAGTCACATACCTCTTCTAGCAACGAGGTGTGCTTATGACTACGGTGTGTTGTGCATTACCTGGGAACTACACCTACAGAGAAAGCAGCACATTCTCCGGCTGAACATGGGAGGGTTGGTGTGGAGTTAATCTTCATCTGAGATCTGTCACAGGCAGAGCAAGATGGTCCACTGGCTCCTGGGACTGTGTGTTCAGAATGTTGGGATGTTCCCCATCCAGAACTCCAAGCTGTGCTATATTTTTCTAAGTATAATGTTGGGGAATGGTTGTAACATGTCTAATGCTGTTGTTTTAAACTGGCTTAAACTTGTAATTAAGATCTAACATAATGTCTTAACGAGCATTAGCTTGGTGAGTGAGAGGCAGCTTCATTTGGTTTTTTATTTTTGTGTATACATGTGGGATGTAGTCTGCAGGAGTGAAAGGGAAGATTTACAAGATGGTAGTGAGACCAGCTATGGTGTATGGGCTGGAGACAGTGGCACTGACAAAGAGACAGGAGGCAGAGCTGGAGGGAGCAGAGTTAAATTTTCTTTGGGAGTGACGAGATTGGACAGGATTAAAAATAAACATATTAGGGGGACAGCACAGGTAGGACGGTTTGGAGATAAAGTGAGAGAGGCGAGACTTACATGGTTTGGACACGTGCAGAGGAGTGATACAGAGTATATAGGGAAAAGAGTGGTAAGGATGGAGCTGCCAGACAGGAGGAGAAGGGGAAGGCCAAAGAGGAGGTTTATGGGCGTAGTGAGGGAGGATATGAGAGAGGTTGGGGTGACAGAGGAAGCTGCAGAGAACAGGTAGGTATGGAGAAGGATGATCTGCTGTGGTGCCCCCTAGAGGGAGCAGCTGAAAGAGGAAGAAGTAGTGTGGGATGTAGTTTGTCAGTCTGTAGGAGAAGGAACACTGCTCGGTCACTGTGATGCCGTGTCTCTGATCCTGCAGGAGCGGAGCGGATCTACTGTACCTTCTATCCTTAACCGGATGCAGACCAAGCAGACCCCACCCACTTACAACAAGACAAATAAGTTCACCTCAGGCTTTCAGAACATCGTGGACGCCTATGGCATTGGCACCTACCGTGAGATGAACCCAGGTGCTGTATCTGACTGGTCTGAGCCACTCCCCAGACATGCGTTACGTTGACGGTCATCAGACAATTAGAACATGTTTCCTCTGGACTGACAAGGTTGCCTGACCTTCCCTGGCACCCTCAGCATATGCTTTCTGACACTGACACGGGTTCAGTGATGTTTAGCATTTACACAGTTTACTGTTGCATGTTGACTATAAGCAAAGGTGTATGTCCTGTCGGAATTCCTCAATGTCAGTGAGTCTCACATAGACTGCCCGTCATATCATATCATAGGGTCATTTTATGTAGGCATACATATTTTTGAAAAATGATAACGTCTGCAGAGGTGTTACAGGTAGCTAGGTGTGCACTGTTGTCTTGGGCTCCCTGATCAATGCTCAGTACTGTCCTCATTTCCTTGGACAGCCCCCTACACCATCATCACCTTCCCCTTCCTGTTTGCTGTCATGTTTGGAGACATGGGACATGGCTTGCTCCTCACCTGTGCTGCCCTCTACCTGATCATAAGGGAACGCCGGCTTCAATCCCAGAAGATTGACAACGAGGTGAGGATTTTTTTGTGATCTGACCGTACAAAACGGGTCTGGGTCTGGGAGGCTGAGTAAATCTTAAAAGCACATGAGTATGTGGGGGCAAACCAACGTTCCGGGGACTGCATGCGAACTGGCCCCAAGGAATGAAATTCCACAATGTTCCATCCTGCATCATACTACACTTGGGAGATGCTAAAGAAATCTTGTGTTCCACTTTCTTTGCTGTTTTTTTCCTCATGTAGATGTTCAGCATGGTTTTTTCTGGCCGATACATCATCTTGTTAATGGGAATCTTCTCCATTTACACCGGAATCATCTACAATGACTGCTTCTCCAAATCGTTCAACGCATTTGGGTCTGGCTGGAGTGTGAGACCCATGTTCACAAGTACGATGGCGAACTGGACGTACGTCACCCTGCCCGTTCTTTGTTTGTTTGCTGTATGATGTTTCAACAGTGTCAGCTGTAAGTCAGTGTCTGTTTGCAGATTTGAAACTCTTGAAGGCAACAAACTGCTGCAGTTGGATCCAGCAGTAGACGGAGTTTTCAAAGGACCTTACCCAATTGGTATAGATCCGGTAAATACTCGGAACATACTTCCAGCTTTGGAATGAATAAATAAATAGTGTCCCATGTTAATATGCAAAGTCATATTGTCAGAATGTTTGTCTTCTGTGCAACTTTGCCATGCAGATCTGGAATGTTGCTTCCAACAAGCTTACTTTCTTGAACTCATTTAAGATGAAGATGTCAATCATTCTGGGAGTCATCCACATGATGTTTGGTGTCACTCTCAGCTTGTTCAACCACCTGTATGTGTCACACGTCTTTCCATATTCATCCGTGGAGTGTGTCAGCTAGTTTCCAAGCTTGTGCTTCAGTAATGCGTTTTTACACTTTTGCTGTCCTTACAGGTACTTCAAGAAGTCTCTTGACATTTTTGTGGGCTTCATCCCTGAGATCATATTTATGGCTTCTCTCTTTGGTTACCTCATTCTCCTGATCTTCTACAAGTGGCTCGCCTACGATGCAACCCTGTCTAAGGATGCACCCAGCATTCTCATAGCCTTTATCAACATGTTCCTATTTAACTACAGTGACCCCACCAACAAGTCTCTGTACCGTGGACAGGTGAGTGCCCACAGTGCCTCCTGTGTCGGGCACCACAAGCCGGTGCGTTTTCCCGCACGTGCTGACATGCTTCTCTTTGCGTTTGCAGATGGTGGTCCAGTGTTTGCTCGTGGTAATAGCCATCGCTTGCGTACCTTGTATGCTCTTTGTGAAACCACTAGTGCTCAAGCGTCAGTACCTTTCGAAAAAACGTCAGGTGAGTTCAATTCGTGTGTCGGGGGGATTGTGATTCATATTTATTAAGCAATACATTCTGTCAAAACCACATCTCGTTATATGCCTTATGACAGTCTACTGTGAGGTAAAAGCTAGAGAAAGTGGTTTGTATTCCAGTGTCGTTCAGCTTTGCAGTTTGTCACGTTTTTAGAAAGCAAGCAAGGCGTATACTGATCGCGTGCATCTTAACGTGAATCGGCTCAACAGGGCACTCAGAACTTTGGTGGAATTCGTGTTGGGAACGGGCCCACGGATGACGAAGCCGAGATCATCCAGCACGATCAGCTGTCTCAGCATTCGGAGGATGAGAACGAGGTGAGAGGCTGTGCCAGCCCTGCGCCCGAGCTGCCATGTCACCCCTGGGCCACTCACTCCCCCTAATCTCTGTGGGCTCTCCTCACTCACGGGGGGCTTTCCCAAGCTGTGCTCTACTCTTCCTGCTAGTCTCCTGTGTTGCCTTCAGTAAAGTTTTAGTTCTCCAGTTTTGTACTGTTCATCTTACTCCAAGCTAAAGACAAAGAAGCACGGTTATAACCAAAAAGGCTCACCGTACAAAGGCTATAAATGGCAACTTGGGGACCCAGGCACCTTGGCTTTTGGACTGCCCCTGGCAGATAGAATGGTGCCTGCTTGGTCAGTCTGGCTGGAATTACCCTGAATTATTCACTCCACACCAGAACCTTCAATTATGGAGAATTGCAGTTGCGAAGCTCAAATTTCAACAGCCCGACAAGTACTCATTAAAAAAAAAAAAAAAAAAGCGTTGCCAGTGAGTGGTGGGATCTGGGAGGCCAGTTCAGTTGTGTAGAGGTACAGCTGATGGTGGGGTGGCCACTGATGCCTGCTCAGCTGATGGTGGGGTGGCCACTGATACCTGCTCAGCTGATGGTGGGGTGGCCACTGATACCTGCTCAGCTGATGGTGGGGTGGCCACTGATGCCTGCTCAGCTGATGGTGGGGTGGCCACTGATGCCTGCTCAGCTGATGGTGGGGTGGCCACTGATGCCTGCTCAAGTGTATCACAGGCTGCACCACTCTTTATTTCATGCTTCAGGAGGTGAGCTTATACAAACTCTGTTTCACTGCTGGTTCTGACTTCCACATTTTACTTTTCTTCTGGTGTAGTTTTTGATTCAGCACATATTTGAGGTATGAAACAGTGCAACAGCTCCTGAGAAGCAAAGTTTTGATGCTGAGCCAGAAGCAGTGAATCCAGCATTCTCGGGCAATTATGTTTGGGCAGCCATCATAGAGGACCTTTGTTCTGTCTCATACGGCTGCTATAAAAGCACTTTCAGCTGTTTAGCTATTGGCTATACAGGCATTTATGGATGCTTTCATTTCATCAGCACATACAGCACATTCAGTGCACTGATAAGACAGTGATGCTTTGTCCACTGTCGCCATCTTGGCCTGTTTGTTTTGGCACAGATTTGTAATACTAGGTTTTAGGCACCATCTCTTTCATATCACATTAATTTAAATAATTGGGTCTGAAAAAAAACAAAAGCTTCTATAGATGGTCACAGGAGGAACACTGGCACTTCACAGCATCTCCCCACTCAAAAAGTAAAGGCTGACTCGGAGATTTTGGGGAAAGTGTGAACAACAAACTGTAAAAACAATCAAGCACCATAGCTGTAGCTTACAGCAATTGATTGGCAGTTGGCCCACTTTTCCCCACAGCCGACACAGCCTATCAGGGGAGGGGGGTGTGGTTAATGTCTCAGCTGCTGTCGCTGTGCCCTAACAGCTGCAGTGCTTTTTGAGGGAAGTCATCAGGGTGCTTTGGTGTTGTGGCCATGGCTGTGACAGTCTGGGGATGACCTTGACTGTCTCACTATCTCTGTGGCACAGCGGGCCAGCCACAGGAAGTGACAGGGTTGGGGCTGTTCCCTCTCACGCCCTTTTTACTTGCAGTTACCCAAACTAGCTAATTATTCATTTAGCAGATGCTTTTATTCAACTTACAACATTTCACGTTACACTGAGCTAGCACAAGTGTCTTGCTGAAGGACACACCTGGTGGGATTTGAACCAGGAGACAGGCATCCCAGCCTGATGTGCTACCCATTGAGCCACCAGGCTGCCTTGAGTTTGTTTCAGTAGCTGGACCAGTAACCTGTATCCTGTCCAGAGCTGCACCTGGGCAGACTATTCTACCCTTATTTAAAATTTCCAGCTGCTCGTACTCTATGCACATTTATGAATGTAGAAGAAGGATTATATACCATGTAAAAGACTAAAATGCAGTATTCTACAAATTTGGAAGCAGTCAACATCTAACAGCAAAGGGGGCCATGTTGGAACAGTCCTTGAGTAGACTGTATTGAAAGATGTTTACAGAGCATGTTTGTTTGTTGTTGTTGTCCTTTGTCCCACACTGCAGTTGTATATGTCACTAATTTTGCAATGCTGTCTGTCTTTATTGTGGAACTAACTGAAACCTAACCTGTAACTGTGTTGAAGCCTGCTGAGGAGGAAGTGGTAAGCGACCTCTGCATGCTCTCTTGCATGTTCTCTACGCCTGTCCTCGGTGCGAATCCCCTTCCGCTTTGCGAGTGGTCTGTGTGCACATATGTGTGTGGTGCTGAGCGCTCTGAGTGGAGTGTGGGTGAACACGCCTATCGTCAGCGGTGACTCACGCTTGTATTGGTGCGCCAGTCACTGCTGGTTCTGTTTTAGCCTACTTGGCTGGGTGGAGGTCAGTAATGCACGGGCCTGAAACATGAATGCCAGTAATCCACAAGTTGCACTTTAGTCTTTTTACTACTTCAAATGTTGTGGAATTTGGGTAGTATTAATCACTGTAAAGTCTGGTCATCCAGTACATGTTCAATCATCTTAAGGCAGGCTGATAAATTCTGTCCTTCCTCCTTGCTCCTCCTCATTCATCCTAGAGTCCTAGTTGGTCTCTCTTATGCTTTACTGAGGCTAATTAATGCAGAATAATTAGTTTCATGGTTTGGAAGTTTGGGATGCTGGATTTGGTGTTCAAACCATAATGTAACATTTAGTAATGCACAAACAGTTGAGATGGTATGTCTAGTAAAATATGTTGTTAGCATCTTGCCAAATGAAGCAGTATTGTACTATATTAGAATCAGAATTAAATGAGGTATGAATCAGACTAACTGCGACTGTTGTCACGATTAGGAAGTTAAAGCATCAGATTGCACTGCTACAGTTTCCACACTGACACGGGACTTCTGTCTTTGCAGTTCGATTTTGGTGAAGTGGCGATTAAGCAGGCCATCCACACGATAGAGTACTGCCTGGGCTGCATCTCCAACACAGCGTCCTACCTTCGCTTGTGGGCCCTCAGCCTCGCCCATGCACGTGAGTTCTATACAGGCCTGTCGGTACACGCAGTTTCACCTGTGCTGACCATCACAACATGAGGAAGGTCTCGATAAAGATCGGTAAAGGGTGGGAAAGGACTGGCCTGGGGAGATCTTCATCAGCCCAGACAAGTGCACCAAGTGGCAGGAGTGTGGTGGGAATGGGACACATTGACATGAGGTAGAACCCATAACCACCTTTCTCTCCTCCTCTTCCTCCTCATCGTGGTGCGCAGAGCTCTCGG
>JABJVR010047780.1:0-26584 GCA_025773905.1 Chitala chitala
GAAGAATTAAGGCAGTTATGAAGGCAAAAGGGGGTCCAACCCGGTATTAGCAAGGTGTACCTAATAAAGTGGCCAGTGAGAGTGTGTGTATGTATGTATGTATATATATATATACATATATTTATACTTGATTTGATTTTTTTTCAAAATATTTTTCTGTGAAGAAGTCCATAATCTTCCCCAGACAAATGGGTCCTCACCAAGGGGTATGTAAGAAAAAAAACGTTGCTGTAGAGGCACTGGTCATTTTTAACTCATTCGCTGATAAAGCAATGGCATGTAAAATATATCCATGTTCAGAACTCAAAAATGATGAAGAGACTAAACAGGCCCTAAAGCATGTATACAGTAACAGGAGGTCTGGTGGCCCGATATGCTTGATGACTACACCTAAAATCAGGGAGTCTTCCCACACTAGCATCAGCCTGCATGTTGGCTCAGTGGAGGGAGGACAGTTACTATGGAAAAAGACAAGGCTGCTACACAGAATGAAATAAGTCACACTCCTATGAAAACCTTAAACGCCGTGATAACTGCTCTGAGCAGTCACAACAGAAACAGAGCTTGTAAATAAATCTCTTAAGAAAGTTTACCTTTAAGATATCTGTCTTTGTGGGGCTTTGAGAGAGAGAAAAAAGTGGACTACAAAGACAGTTGAACACATACTGCTAGATGAAGGCTTACCTTTGATATCTGCTCTCAGCAGAAAGCATAGCGGCGAATCTGCTTCGGTCAGGAGATGGAATGTTTTGAATGAAGTGAGTAAAATGGAAGAGATTTAAAATACCCAGGTGAGTCAAAGCGAAAAATAAAGGACGCTGGAGTTTTGGCTGGTTGGGCAAAAACCCACACCCTGCATGGGCTCAGGAAAACTGATAATGACTGAAAAAATCAGTCAAGTAAATACAGTAGTGAGTGAAATGAATGTTTTTTTAAGGAGGTTGCCGGAACGTGAACTTTACGGGTGAAGCCATCGTGAAAGGATGAGGTCCTGCTTTCAATGGAAGAATGAATTAAGGAAAGAATAGAGGTTTCACAGAGGCAGTTGATACTCAATAACCTGAAGGTCCAAGGAATAGGCGGCCTGGTGGCTCAGTGGGTAGAACATCAGGCTGGAATGCAGAATTCTGGTTTGATTCCCAGCCCAGCCAGGTGTGTCCTTGAGCAAGACACTCTGTGTTAGCTCCCCGGGAACCACATGTGGCTGCCCACTGCTCCCCCCAGGGGATGGGTTAAATGCAGAGGACAAATTTCATTGTGACATGTGTATGTACTCAATGACAAGAAAAGGCTAATAATTCTTCAGCTGGTGTTAAATTGAAAACAATATGTTCCTGCTCAAGCTTTTCCACTACAAAGTGCTTGTAGATAAACAAAATGTTTAGTTTCTGCTAATAATCTGTGAATATTTATCTTATTATTGTAGTGCTGTGCAAAAAAACTTACAAAATCTGTCATGAAAAACTCACAACAAAGGTTTTCCACGGGAATTCAGTGCAAATTTGTGAGTGGTACACTAAACATAATGCATTTAGGCACACAAGCTTATTTATAATACAAAGACTGGTTTTAACCAGAAATCTAAAAGACACTTTGGGACACGACGTTCTCTGGTTGCTTTTCAAACCGAGGCCTTGTCAGTTTTTAGTTTTGCAGTTCCGTTCAAGGTACTAGCCAGTTTGTATTCCTTAACGTGTCCTGGAGACAGGAGCCAGGACTGGAAGAGACGGCAGAATCCAGTGACACTTTAACAAGGAACATTGTGGAAGGTAGGATTTCTCAGGAGGAATGCACACAACGCTTCTGACAGGGCTTTAATTTGCGAGAAAGGGACTGGAGCATCTCCGTTTGTCATGTCGAATTCGCCCCCCCCCCCCAAGTCCTCGCCGCTACTGCTGCCCCCCTCATCCAGCATCTGACAGCCCAGCCTGGGCCTTTTCCGGCGATTGTCCATTTATTTCATCAGATGAGAAGGCGCTTATTACCCTGGTAACAATGCCTTTTTGAATTTGTTTCCCCTTCGTCGTTTTCTGTCATGCTATTCGGCCATGATCTGCACACCACTGTAATTAAGTCCTGCCATTTTTTTATTCCATGTCATTGTCCTGCAGGCTGAGGCTGAATCGGGGTGGGGGGGGCTTCACTTTGCTAAACAGGCTTTGTGAGTCGCAGAATCACTTTGGCCTAATAAAAGGCATCGCTGTTTCCTTTTTCCTGATTTACAAAATTATGCAAAATACAGCGTGGTCATTTCCTGCGATCCTGAGCTGAAGACAGTGAAAAATGAGCGAAATTTCACAAGGCCGCACAGACGCTTTCTAACTCTTATAAATGAACCCACTTAAAATCTTTATGCTGCATGATAATAGTGAATCGGGCTGCGATGCTGGGAAGGGAGGAATTTACTTGAATAATTTTTTATATCCTTTCTGATTCTTTGATGAGATTTGTTTTTAATATTGTGTCAGCCATCACACATAAGCCTTTTATGACCCGACAGCAGGGAAACCCAGGGCAACAGATTACTCAGCCCTCATGCGCTGTGATAACAAGTCTATTTTCTTCATAATGTTGGACAAAGGCAAACTAGACTTTTTTTTTATTCCGAGGAAGAAGGTGTCAAACAATGACATGTCATATAGCGTAAAGCTATATTTTTATATTTCTAGTGCATTTGATATTTTAAATTATATGTCAAAGAGTCCAGAGATTGCTTAGTCCGTTGGTATAATCTTTATTTTATTTATTTTCTCCCACCTAGTTGTTGTAAATGCCTGTGGAATGCTATTACAGTGCAACGATGATTGGTGCAAAGTTCATTCTGGCTCAATCAGCGGATCAACTTCATGTTTTCAGTTTAATTTAACGGAACCGCCTGTTCTCACCGATTCATTTCCTAGCCACGGTTGGGGGAGACAGCCCTAGGCTCGCAGGACTCTACCTGCAGAATGAAGGCTGTGGGCTTCTCTGGGTTCCCAGGAGATGGGGGTGTGAGGTGGTGATGGTGGAGGGGGGGGGGGGAGATAAAACCACTTCGGTCTGCAGCTAGAGGCTCACTCACTCTGGTGGCAAGCATCAACTTCTGTCATACAGAGCTCGATGAGGGGCAGAGTTAATCTCCGAACGTTAGCCCAAAGCACACTGTTTGATGCAAGCTCTGCCGACCTAGCTGGAAGCCAGGAGCGTTTGTTAAATCACATGCCGCATCCACTCTGCACTCAGAGACAGATTTGGGAGCAGGGCACAGGGTAGAAATAGAGTCAAATGGGGAATGTAACAAAAGCCCCAAGAATTTTGTCGAAGCAGTTTCATTGGCTATGGTTAAGTTAATCTTTTTGAGGCAGGAGGATGTGGGTGGACCCAATGGAAACAGTGAAATAGGTATTTCCTATGTGTACAGACAGGCTGCTTATTCATTATTAAAGTTGCTGCAGTTCACTCATGTTTTGCTAAGAAACCTCTCAGTAGGGGTCAGCAGCTTTGCCTAGAAGGCTGAGTGCAATCCATTTTGCAGGTCGTCTGTTGGGCGGGAGTGACATTAGTATCTTTTGTAAATGTGGAAGAACACAAATGTACATGAAGCTTTAAGACGATGGTCTTCTAACCATGTGCATCTCCAATGCAATTAACTAAAGGCAGATAAAGCAACTTTATCTAGACACCCTAAAAGCCTTCGTGCTCTGTACTCACAGTGTTAGGTGTTTACACTATCTCTACATGACTTCCAGACAGCACCAGTCCTGGTAACAGTTGACACGGATGTGATTAATGAGTGGAACAAAGTTTGGTGTTGGTTCATGATCAATTGGGTCCTACAGATAAGAGTTTAGTGGAAATAAAAAAATCACCAACAAACATCAGCAAGAACAGATAGCAGTTAAGATGAGCTAATCCAAAACTAGATAGAAATCTTTCCCACATAATCCAAATGGCACGGCATGGACACCATATTTCTGTATAACACATAAGAACACAGTGGTAAGAAAAAACATCCATGTCAAATGCATAAACAGTGAAAGGAAATATTAGACTTCTTAGTACTTTGTGTTACCCTGTATCTTTGTATATCATACAAGTGTTAATGTATATATACCTATGTACACGTCAATCTTATTGACAAGTTAAGGGCAGTACTTGGGGCTAAATTAACAAAATTTAATATGACACTTCTATAAGTCAAGGTAAAAAATTAATTGTTTTCAAGTAAATTCGGTAACCAATCACGCTTAATCTAGAACTTCCTGTGCATCAATCGTAATGCTCAAGCAATATGTAACAAATTGCCAAAAAACAAGTCCAGCAAACACAACAGAATTGTATAATAATCAAGAACAATCATTTGTTTACACCATTAATGGTGGTATCAATATTAAGCTAATTAAATGTCAGTGTTCATCAAATGCTTCAAAGCCTATGCAGTTTTATTTCAATATTTAAACATTATTTTCTGTATTAAAGTACGTGGCTTATTTTTTTTTTTACAAACAAATGTTGGTTCCAGACTCGCTCCTAGCTGTGGGTCATGTCATTGGTTAGGGTATCGAATAACACTGTGCTCAGTATCGACTGGTATTTGCAGCTTGTCTGATTTACGGTATATCAGATTTAACAAGTCGGCTTGTGAACTGGCCTACTACATTACAGTAAAGGTAATATTAAACTAGCATGAATCGTGTTCATTGTTACCCGTTAGCAGCCAGTAGTCTGTGCACATGCGCCTACTGTTTACTGAGAGCCTTCTGTGCCGCTCTTCACCGCCTGTTCTCCCCTGCCTCTTTCCCATTTGTGCTAGACTTTATGTCTGCCTGGGGCCTGGCACCTACTTTCATCTGTCTGTTTTTGGTATATGTTAATCATTAAAACAGTGTCATTAAAACTTCCTGCAGACTGTTGAGGATGTGTGGCCCTATTGCTTCATTCATTTATTTATTTTTTTTCTGGACAAGCCAAACACAGAAAACTGACCTATAATTAATTAGACAAATATTTCAATTAAAACTCTGAGCATTTTTTAAAGGATGTTTGTATGATGGATTAAAGATTATAATGTATAATTATCAGATGTATCCCTCTCTCCAAAAGTAAAAGACTTGGAAAGTATATATAATCAGTAAGTTTCTTGGAATGTGAAAAAAAATTCTAAAGAATTTTCACCCAGATGGCTTGGTGTCTTAGCTTCTTTAGCCACTAAAAACAGGACCTGCTGTTCCATTTTTTATTTATCATGTCCAAAAATGGTGTCACAAACTTGCACATGGCTGCTTGCACATTGATGCTTTTCTACTATTTTACAGGGAAGTACAAAAGCACGCACGCACACACATTCACTCACACACACACACACACACACACATATATATATATATATATACAAACACACACAAACACAAGCATGCACACACAAAAACATGCGCAAGCATGCACACATGCTCACACACACACACACACACACACACACACACACACACACACATACAGAAGGCTTGAAAATAAAGTAAACAAAAAAGATATGTGTTTTTATATATGCACTTTCGCTATAATTTCAATAACTGGCATGTGGAATATATATATATATATATTCTTTCACACACCTGAAGATAATGTGGTATAAAACCCAAATATTAAATAAATAAGATGACTTCATCCAAAGTCTGGATAGGAAAACACAAGCAGAGGCCTTCTCTAAAACCCTGGAGAAGAATGAAAGGCTTCCTGATAACGAAAGTGTCTCTGGGATTTATTGGTTTGCTGTTTTTAGGCCATCACTCACATGGGCCTGGCTCACAGCTCGTGTGACCAAGAGCTGTTTTTGGTACCGATCCAGTAAAATTATATTGCCAACATAATACAGATTCTTAGCTTCCTTATTTCATAGCTGCTTTCTACCATCCCATTAGAAACATCACTGGAGCATCACCCTCTTTAGTGTCATTACTGGGCGAGTAGAACATTAGGGTGTCTCATTCAGTAAATAATATCTGCAGTGTTAAACCATTATAAAAAATGCAGAAAAATGCACACATTATAACGTGATGTGAGCAGTCAATGTTTTTCATAACGAACCGCTGCCATATATATGAAAAATTGTAAGTGCTTTTTGCTGGCAGTTAGTGGAATGTTCACCCATCTCAGAATCAACATAGTATTTGGGCTGGTGCAATTAACTGTCTAATTAAACATATTACATTAATTATGGGCATATAAGCAATACTGAAAATGTCATGAAATTCTACTGTACATACCTATGAGAGAAACACAGTCATAATTTAGTAAATTAACTTTTATTCATGAAGTAAACCTTGTAAACTTTTATTCATGAAGTAAAACCTTACCACAAAAACATGTCCTTCATTAGCCAGCATTATTTTGCTTTCAAAATGCAGAACAGTGTGGATTAAATGTTACAGAAAATGCACTGAATTTGCAGATAAGAAACATATTACTCCTGAATGCTCTACAGAGTTAAAGAAGGATCCACAGCAGGCCTTCTTGTGTTAAAAACTCCAGGGTTATTTGTCCCTGAATGCATTAATTGGAAATTGAAAAAATAGCAGAAAATAATTACACCCCTTTGGTGCTTTAGAGCACATTTCATGAATTGCAGGTGTTCTTATAAATATAATCTTAACCAGCATTACCTCAAGAAGGAAGCACACATTTATTCTAATTCTGGGATGATTTCAGAGAGACAGAAAGTAAATTAATTTCAAAATGGGCCGTTCATTTTAATATTCCAGGCCATTTGTTATATTGAGAGTAAATGCATCACATCAGCATATTGAAATGGATGCTGTTCTCTGGAGCTATTGGAGTGAGATGTTTCAACATGTGTGCATGTGACTTCAACCACCAAGAACATCAAGGAAACACTTACTCTTAATCTACACTACTGGGAGACACTTTCAATACCGTGTGCTGCACTGGACAAGGTTTCACAAGTCAATAGTTTCCTAGCACCATAAGAACAAATATACTTTATATTGGCAAGTAGGTTTTTTATTTTTATTTTTTTTTACCTAAAAATAGTGTACATATTTAATGACTTGTGGAAAAGTCTTTTATTTGCATCATTGTGAAATTTTCCTTGTTTCTTTTTCAGTTTGTGTTGTTGCCACACACCTTGAGGGTTGTGGGTTCGAATCTGGCTATCAGCACCTGTATGTGGATTTTGCCTGTTCTCCCTGTGCTTCTGTGGCTTTTCTCCAGGCTGTCTGGTTTCCTCTCACAGCCCCAAACACATGCTGGTTAGGTGAATTGGAAATTTTGAATGGCTTGCGGTGTGTGTTTACATGCCTTGTGATGGATTGGCGTCCTAGGCAACCCCCAATCAGATAAACAGTTTTGTGTATTAAACCATTAACTATTGTGTTGCATTTTGGAGTCCTTGACATAATATGAACCAATACAGCAAATATTTGCTTAAGATGTTTTGTTTTTGGTCACATTTATAAAAAGGCCTTGGGCAGTTTGGCATTGTCATATCCAATGAAAGTCACCGCCAGTCACCTTTCCAACAATGTGTAACTTTTCGGGCTAGTAGCTATGTTCCTCCAAAGTCCTGTTTGAAACTTAAGGCATGAAGTTTCCTCGCAGATATAAAATGAATTACATCCTATTTAAGTTTCCATTAGGTTAGGTAGGTGTCGAAGAAGTAAGGGTCCTTTAGCTCTCTGTAATAATTCAGACATTCTGAACATGTCAGCACCAAATTAATCCTTTGTTGGGGGTTATCTTTCTATTATAACTGCAGTGAAATTGCGAATAAAATTTTTTTTTAATTACACTAACTGCCAAATTATCAAAGAAGGGATTAAAGTTATTATCTATACCCTCATGCCATGGAACAAGATTAAGTTATTGAGGGGAGATTGGACATATAATTATTTGTCTGTTCAATTACTGGTTCTGGAAATAACACACGTTATTTAGATTCCACTACCATACAGATATTATCGTCACTTCCTCCATTTCGATCGGTTTTATGGAAAAAAGAGTGAACTTACAATTGGACACCAGCTATGGCTTTGAATAGACCGGTTTTAGCATTATAAAAAGGAAATATTACATTTGAATTAAAAATAACACTATACACAATAAAAAACAAGATAAGACCATTCCTCACTAATGCCCACTTACAGCAACAATAAATGTCTTAATACAAGGAATTGTAGGATACAGTAAAAATCTGCCCAACCTTAATATGCTGTATTTACATTCACTGTATCAGAACAAATTTGACAGTTTCACAAATTTGTGGCAAAATTTTTGCGTTGTAATTGTATGTTTTCAACACCACAAAAAAATGAATTAAATACCAAAGGTTTCAAAACAGCTTTGGGGCTAAAACATAATAAGATGTGACTGCAGGCTGGGAACTCAGATATAATCTGGTGCACAGCAGGCTGTGGGTTCACTTCCTCCCAGAGGCTGCTGCTCCATGCAGAGTTTTAGGAGATTGTGTCATTCTTGGAAATGCAGTTCAATTATGCTGGTTATTCAAGGCCTCAATAGCGAAGATGATGATTTTGGATACCTGAACGTTATAGCATCAAGATTAAGAAGAATAGGTCATGTAAGTCATTTGCTGGACTTGCCTTTACTGCTTCATGTCCAACCTTATATAAAGTGTGTTATGGCTGAGCCAATTTTCAGACAGTGGAGAAAAGTGACGGTAAATGGGGATGGATGCGCTCTTAAATGTTGTGACGTAAATGAGCGGTAAAGTGTGACGGGAACATTCCGGAGGACACTACAGCTGTGGGCATGGGGAGGTGGGATGAACAGGTCGTTTTCTCTATGGAAGAGTGTCACTACCATTATATATTGTTTGAATATTCAAATTATGAGTGTTGTTAATTGAGGATATTTGTGGGTAAAGCACAAGAATAAAAAATAGCTCTACTTTGCACTGACTTCATTTTTTTTGTATATAAACATGAAGGCATTACTGTAATTTCATTGCATGGATGTAAATTATACATCTCTTCACTCACATTCTGTTTTTTCTCATTCCCTTGCAAGACTGCTAGGATTCCATATTATTCTGTGTTCACAGCAAGCATCCAGATTAAGGTGTTATCCTAAGTATAACGACAGGGGAAGGCCTTGGTCCAGGGGCCATTGCTAAAAAAACAACACCTCGGAGGTCGGTAGCCACATTCTTCAGGTCAGAAAATTCCTTTTCCTGGATCGGGAGGATTTCCAACGCTGCTGGATCCATCAGTTGTAAGGCGAGGTGTTCTGTAACAGTACCTCGGATACAACACAATGAATACAAAGTTATACAAGTGCACAGGTATATAAACAAAAAGAACACTGGTTTCCAAAAAGCCAAGACTAAAAAGCATTGCAGGTGAGCAAGGCAGGGGTGTCGAAATACCAGAGGGATCCTACAAAGATGACAACGGGGCACACAGAATCCAATGGGTAAGGAAAGAGCTGGGACAACTATGGAAAACTGGACGCAAGACAAAGGGTAAGTAGTCTACTCGGCATTCACCATAAGAGAAAGTGCAATATCTTGCACCAGGCTGAGGCTAAAGAGGCTTTAAATTGAAAGTCTAAGCTAGCTGCAGGTGAGTCAGATTGCAGACCCTTTGCCTGCATGGGCATCACCTCTGGGGAGGGGCAGACTCAGGGCAGGATGTTGTGACGCTAATCTCTAACCTTTGACACCAGGGTCTTCTCTCACCTGAGTTTGCATTGATCTACACTAAAATGTGAGTGACATGCAGACTCACCTGTTCACCCTTTGCTGTTTGTATCTTCTCAGCTCCCTTCCTTCAGCTCATCACTAGTTTCACTGCAAAGTCAACAGCAGGTTTTGCTTCGACTCACTAGACACACATGTTGCTAGGATGACAAGCTCAGCAAAGGAGCGTGGTCTATGTGCCTCGGGGTTTTCCATCCGGACCTCGAGGTCTAGTCTAGCCAATCCTATGCTTCAGCCGCAGCTTGAAGCTCATAGACGCTTGTTTTGGTTTTGCATTCCAACCACCCATTTCAACGTATTCCTCTCCGCTGCCCTGATGTCAACTTTGCTGCAGCTCATCGTGTTGACAGGCCAGCTGTTTTGTGCATTGAGCCGAAACTGTTGGGTCAGACCCTCAGGTTGCTGTACAGGAATGGGGACTGAGGACCAATTGGGCTGTTTGCCAAGGACACTCGAAGCCGCGGGACATTAGTGAACATCTGCGGCCTGTCGGCATGCGACCTCACGTGGTATGTTTCCGTACCAAGAGCGGAATTTCAAGTTGTCCGCCATCCGTGCTTGTGACCATGGACTCAGTTGAAACTTTTCTATACAGCTGCCTATTGTTTTAGCGTTTGGGAATTCAGTCTTTATCCTGAGCATATTGTAGATACTGTGTTACCAGTGTGCTCCAAGTTGATGAAGCTTCGCTACAAGCCCCAATGCTCTGTCTTGACCAATGTGTTTAATAAAAATTATATAAGTAAAATATTAAATTGTCGCAAACAGATGCAAATGAAGTAGAGCATGAAGCATCAGTTTGAACAGCACATAAAACTATCCAGACTGTAATGTTGGTTACATCCAAACCATAAACCTCTGAAGTTCTTTGGCTACTTAGAAACTTTGAGTTAGAGTTGAAAATATAAATGATTTAGCGAGCAACTCCTGGTCATCCAAATAACAGACCCATTGCTTGTATTTCACAAAACTGCTGCGAAAATATCTGAAAATGTATGTCATTAAAAATCTTCTGTGAAGGTAAATTATACTCCAGATGCATCCACATTCTCTTTTTTATAAAATATTAAAGTCGTAGCATCCCATAACTGTGTTATTAAACTTTTAAAGGACAAATTACCTTGCCATCATAATAGAATACAGCCCCAACAAAGATGGAAAAAATAACATGAAATTAATCTGTACTTCCTTAAAATGTGAGCAATGAAAACGTCTGTATGTCTGTAACACTGACTTCCAGTCTTCATGGAGATAATTGCGATTTTCTGTGCATTAATGCACCATTCTGACCTAACACAAGATGTCTCCACATGTCAGGCTGAGCCTACAGTCTCCTGATTCTGAGTTAGGCACGTACTATTACAGTGACGTTATGAAATTCAGAAGTGGCGATCACTCCGGCCCCCAATGACTAGATGCAATGACGTATTACCAGCATGTAGTGACTAGTGACAGGTAGGAGACAGACACAGTAGAAATCCAGCACATTACTGTGTCCTTGTGGATAATACTCTGCAAGTTCTTGATTTTTTTGGTGTGTTTATATATATATATATATATATATATATATACATTTTTTCCCCAACTTATATGTCTTGGACCTTTTCATTCACATTCAATTGAAAGCACATCTATGTTCCACTATTTTTATTATGTCGCACGTATGCAGAATTTTTAAAGCTAATTTCACACTGGTTGGCAGAGGTTTTTCAAGGACAAGCATGCAGCTAAGGGGAATTTTTATCAAAACACTCTTATGTACGATTCCTTCCATCGGCTGTCAATAACCTCCCATGCAGGCAGCATTGCAGTGACAGACGCCTAGCCTGGGGAGTGTATTTGGGAGGGGGGGGTAAAGTAAAGAGTCCAACAGAATGTGCTGTCAGAAAGTGAAAGGCTGCTGCTATGTAAATACCTTTGAATGTCTGATTTGAAGATTCAGAATGGTAATATGGGTTAATCCTTAGTTTCAGGTGCACATTCTGTATCTCAAGGGCACCTCTACATAGCTTGTGTACCCCTGTTTTATCATGGCCTGCTGAGATCAGCTGCCCAGGGGACTGCCCACTGTAGATTTTGTTTACTTGTTTCTGCAATGTCACCCTTACAGAACAATAGAGTCGTCTCGTGTTTGATGGAGGTTACACTGGGGGGTTAATCGTGTCTTTTAGATGCTAAGAGCTATGGCAACAGTGCTGAGATAGTGGCCATTAGAAGCTCGCTTGCTGACCCAGATAGAGAGAAATAGCTAATTCTCCGACTTACGTTCCTCTGGGACCTGCAGCTCTGCAGTCGTACCTGTCTCTTAGTCCCTTTTGAACCTTCCTTCCTCGTGTTTGTTTTTCACTCATACAAGACCCATGCTGAAATTTGAGTTTTAAAGTCCTATTACATTTAAAATTAACAAAGCAAAACACACACACACACACACACACACACACACACACATATATATATAAAGCCATTTGAAAGAGGATGCCTGTAAGCCGATGTTTCACTGTAGTGTTTTGGTGTAATAAACACTTTTTCTAAGCACTCCAAATTACAAACATAAAAAGGACATTTTCTGATGTACTATTAGATCCTGCTGGAGTGATTGCAGGTAATGTTTTTACAAAATCATAAAATAAAGCAACGTATGTGAGCAACAACAGCTAGTTATCCAACTATTCCTTTTTCCATCATTTTGTATTATAGCATGCAGCCAGATATCTCTGCACTGTAGACTGGCCTTTCCAAATGTGTCCACTTATTATAACAGTTGAGTTTCATTTCGATTTAGACAGTTCAAAGCCGACAGACGTATTAATGTGTGTGTTTAAATTCTTTTTCTACTTTGGCATTTGTTCACCTTCTTGAATTATTGGTTGTAACTGCAGGCAGAAAGCAGAAATATATTGCTATAGTAAACAAATTCCGTTGAGTCTAGACCAGAGAGTCAGGAGTTTAATTAGAATTAAGGGGAAATAAATTAGAGCAATGCTGCCCATAAACTGTCTATTTATTTGTATGCCTGCGGGAACCTTGCAAGAAATGTCTGAACAAAATGTATTTTTTAAATTATTTTGAGAAATTTATTGGAGGGAATAATATTTTTGTGCTTTACGCTTCATCTAAATGTGTAAGAAAATATTTTCATTGTGCTTAATTCAACTTTACCAATTCAAATCAATCACATGTTACTGGACTTCTAATCTTAATTAGTGTTGGGGTTGTTTTTAAGGTACAGGTTTTGTCAAGAACTGTACATTCATTTAATGTTCCTTACTAAATTGATCCCATTTAGTCCTTAGTTTCTTAGGGGTGCACATTGATCAGTAGCACTATATTCATGAGCTGCCTCTATATCCATGTCTGGCCCAGTGAGATTCTTAGAACAAGACAAACATGCATATTGTGTTTATTTTGTTATTTATATTGTAACAGATAGAGGGAGCTCATGGGTTTCAAACCCAGGCTGTTGTTACTTGCGTGGCACACCAGTAAAGAGGATTAACCCACTGAACTAAAGACTTGTATATCTTGTTCTGGGAGCTAATCAAACTTGTTTCGACCCTAGGGGAGATGTCATCATCATTGCAGCCCAGCTGTTGCCACATGTAGCAGTCGCTATAGATTTGATCTGGATTTAATGCACAGATATGCAACGCTCACATGCACGCAAAAAAATACGACTTGGTGGAATTTGAATTTTCTAAAATTTTGTGACTGTAAAGTGATTCTTGAAACTTGAATGTGATGCTTAAAATTAATGGTGTTTCACAACACTGTCCGCCCATTACATGTGAGAGGCTGGGGGTTTAAGTCTCACCACGGACCTACCGAGTCCAAATGCTCTAATGGTGTGAGCGTGGGATGTAGTCCCACACTTCACAACCTCTACAGGTGAGATGTCTGGTGCTGTGTTCTACTGTTAATGTCCTAACATAACGGTGGGCAGCAGCTTCTTACAGAAAATATTTCGTTTGTGTCGCATTAGAAAAGTCAAGGTATCTTATGTATTTCAGCATGGTACAGCAATGGTCTACTGTCAACATGGGCTGTTCTTACAGGATTCAATGCAAAACAAACCAAAGCTACTTTACAAAAAAAAGGCTCAATATGATTCCTCCCATTTTCAGCAATACAGTTTACCTTTCTTTCAACGCAAATTATTTCGCGGTACCAGTATATCTTGTTATTATCACCCAAACAGTTATTGCATTTAGTTTTACGCTTATTTCCATTTGTACGACTGAAACTCGCGTGATGGCTTAACTTCGTCCCAAATTAATGTAGGAGATTCAAGGCTAATGGAAAAGTTGTGAAAAAAAAAATGTTAAAAAGAAGCAGTGATGGAAAGGGCTGAAAAGGGAGAAGCGGCGACCGAACACGGGCCGTTATTATTTCCATGCATTTCAATGCGGGAGATACTAATGCATTAATAAAAAATGCATACATGTCCCATCATCAGATGTGAGCCTCCTGCTTCATTCCCTCCGTTGTTAATGTATTCCCAGCCATTCTAGTTATTGCTTTAGTCCCGGGCTGGGTAGATGTTGGGGCGCAGACACAGAGAAAGAGCATGGCCGCATGAACACAGCCACAGGCAGATCCCTGTGCTGCAGCTCTGTGGGTCCTCACAGGCACACATCCTGAGGACTATCTGTTCCTGGGACTCGAGTCTGTAGCTAACCGGTCCTCCTGCTTGGTAAGTGTCTCCAAATAATGGCAATGTCAGTTCAATCCCCAGTAGGTCTACTGCTAATTAAACAGCTTCATAATGACGTTTTTTTATAAATGTATGTTCCCAAAAGAGCAGACCAAGGTGCGCTGATATAAAACATTCAAGTTTTAACTTTCTATTCACCTGCCTTACACATCACCATAAGGATTTTTTTTTCCCAGCCAGCATGCATAAATGAAATGAAATCTACTTTGAGTTAATACAAAAAGTTCCAGGATGGAAAGGCAGTTTGTTTTTATTAAATTATAACCCATCAAAGTTGATTCACATACTGTGTCCTCTTAAAACAAAAGACACAAAATACAATTTTAGAACGGCATTCTGGGAGAGATTTCACTGAAGTGATTAAGGGAAAACAGGACGAACTAATTTTATCACATTAATCTTTTCTGGTAATGTGCCACTCAGTTTTTATGGTAATATGGACTTTATAACTTGCTTGTGTCTAGAATGTTAGGCCACATTCATAAAGTCTTCCCCACGGGTATCTGCTAAGGCACAAGTAAATATACAAATTTGTAGAATATAGCAGGTGCTTCCTGAATTTAAGATATAAGTACAAAGTTCCTAAACAGCATGAAACATTTCCATATTTTACACATTGGCATCGGTAGTATAATGGTGATGAGTACACACACTGTTCATATAAACTAACACCTGCTAAATAGCCACGTTAGTTAGCAAACAACCTGTATTATTACCAGTGGGAAAGCAAGCAGGCCTGCTGTTACACATTCCACTCAAGAACCTAATTGTGCTCACTATGAAACTCACATTCAAATAATTGCATACAAGACCAACAAAAGGAGCAAAACAAGGCAGCCTGGTGGCTCAATGGGTAAAACATCAGGCAGGGATGCAGGAGTCTCCTGGTTCAAGTCCCAGTCTAGCCACCATGTGAGCAAGATACCCTGTGTGAGTTCATTGTAACAAGCATGTGAAATGTTATAAGTTGCTTTGGATAAAAGCATCTTTAAAAAAAAAAAAAAAAAACAAATGTGCAAAGAGCTTTATGTAAAAACTCCAAGACCACACAGCATCTGGCCTTACAAAACTTTCAGCTTGTCACAGCAGATTCCCATTTTCTGCTCCCTCTAGGGGTCGCCACAGTGGATCATCCTTTTCCATACCAACCTGTTCTCTGCAGCTTCCTCTGTCAACTCAACCTCTTTCATGTCCTCCCTCACTACATCCATAAACCTCCTCTGCATCCCTCCTCTGCACACGTCTCACTTCTCTCACTTTGTCTCTGAACCATCCTACCTGTGCTATGTCCCTAATATGCTAATTTTTAATCCTGTCCAATCTTTTTATGTTAGTGTAGTAAATTATAATTTTTTATATTTTCTTCAGTTTAGTTGTGGGGCAGTGCAAGTTTGAAGGAAAATCTGAGAGAAAGACAGAGATAGAGATAGAGAACAAGGGAGAGTGAGAGAGACAGAGAACAAGGGAGAGCGAGAGAGAGAGACAGAGAACGAGGGAGAGTGAGAGAGAGAGACAGAGAACAAGGGAGAGCGAGAGAGAGAGACAGAGAACAAGGGAGAGCGAGAGAGAGAGACAGAGAACAAGGGAGAGCGAGAGAGACAGAGAACAAGGGAGAGCGAGAGAGAGAGACAGAGAACGAGGGAGAGCGAGAGAGAGAGACAGAGAACGAGGGAGAGCGAGAGAGAGAGAGACAGAGAACGAGGGAGAGAGAGAGAATGAGGGAGAGAGAGATATCACAATTTGTTATGCTCCATCTGTGGCGTGAGGGTCATGTGTGTGAAGGAATAATGATATGTTCACATCTGTGAGCTCAGGCTACAGACAGCTTTGGGGTTCAAGTTGTTTTTCATGCTTACCTTTATCCCTGGAGAGCCTGTGTAAATATTTTGATATTTCATTATTTTTTTTTGTAAAATCTCGCTGTCAATATTTGAGCATTTTCCCAGAAGATGGATGTTCATGTTTTTGGTACCTGTTTATTATTAAACAACATGGTGGTTTCACCCACCTGACATTTTGGTGGTGCTGCATGTCGCTAATCTCGTGAGAGCCTGCCTCATTTCAAAAGATTTATACAGATGCTGTACTTTGCTGCATTAAATAAAATGTGTTTATGCTGTGCTGGTTAAACACAGTGGCTTCAGTAAGTAGCATTGTTGATTTGTATGTCCAGGACTCTGAGTTTCTTTTGGCCCCAGGTTAGAGTGTGGGGAACTGGCAAGATCACACCATCTGTGTGAGGTTGCTCTGAGTGCTCTGGTACCTTCTCACAGCCCAAACACATTGAGCTCAAGCCAACACACATCTATAATGGCCCTTGTAATGTGCATGTGTGTTTGTGTCTTTGACATTGTGTGTTACTTTGTGTATTAAAGTATTTGTGAGAGTTTCTGTGGAGCTGTGTGTGTTTGTACGTGCTTGTATGTGTGTATGGGTATGCATACGTGTGTGTTTCGTGTGATGGATTAGGTGTCCAGCCTTCTTTCTTCAGCTGACTGGGGAGGATCCCAGGGCCTCTGTGTGCTAATGAGTGAATGAAGTCAACAGTATTCTCCTTTAGGGCAATTTTGCATTAAACATTAACATCCATTCGTCTATTTATAAAGCAATACCTAAAAACCTTAACAAACCCAGCAAAACAGTTCACTTGTTTAAAATGTTTTTATACATGACATTATTAAAACAAATAGTAAAACCAGTAAAAGGTTTATATCCTCAGCCATTATGCTTAATGCATTCTCAGATTTTGAACAAAAACGAAAGGTCCACCTCGTCACATTTTGCCTGTGGTGCTTTTGTTTGTGACCACAACCCTTCAGTCTCCCCTCTCTGTTTCTGTGTTCCTCATTTGTCTTTGAGTGACTGCACCTGTTTGTGATTTCCTTTCACTCACTATTCAAGTTTGGGGTTTGGCAGAATTTAGTTGCCTGGTATTGAGGTTGCTGTGCTGTGCTGAGCTGAGCTGAGCAGAGCAGAGCAGAGCAGAGCAGTACTGTACTGTACTGTACTGAGCTGAGCTGAGCTGAGCTGTGCTGTGCTGTGCTGTGCTGTTCTGAGCAGTGCTGTGCTCTACTGTGCTGAGCTGTGCTGAACAATGCTGAACAATGCTGTGCTGAGCTGTGATGTGCTGAGCTGTGCTGTGCTTGGCCTTAGAGTTCCCATGTTTCAGTGAGTCCTTTTTGAGTTGCCAGTTATTATTTGTTGTTGTTGTTTTTTTTAGCAGTAGTGTTCTTAGGTTTAGTGTTTCATTATTGTTTCAGTCTGTACAGTAAAAAGTTGTAGGCCTCGCCCACCTTGGTTCCTGACACTTGTTATCTCCTTCTCTCCTTTTACCGTGGATTAGTTAACATTCACTTTGTCCATCTATCAGTAATTTCAATATCAAAAAAGGGTAAAATTTCCAAGACATGAAACACATTCTTATCGCTTTCCCTTTCTGACAGTCAGTTACAGTAACAGTCAGTTATCAGTTGCAGATAACGGGACTGACAAACAGCATATCAAGGTTCAACAGCTTGTAGTTTATGGGAAATTGTTGTATGCTTGACGCAACGTGTCCATAACCAGCCTCTTCTGGCTGAATTTTCTGCAGCTCATCGCTCTAAAAGGCTGCGCATCGCAATTCAAGTGTTTTCAGTTGGCAGGAGAGCAACCTCAGAGGTCTTTTGATTCACAGCGTTTGCACAAAATAATGAAACCAGTAAACTGTAACACAGACCAGTTGCTGCTTCAGAAAGCACTAAGCCACGTGAATCGGTCTTCAAAAACATAGAAAATAGGTTAATTGGGTATAAGTGGTAAATCTAATGCACAGCGAAAAATATTACATCGCAGCTGCCTTTTAATGGCAAAAAAATGCAAGCATATCTCAAGTGTTTGCAATAAGTTGTAGGTTCAGGAAATGGCAGTGCTGCAAAAAAGTCATCTGCACAGTTTCAATAAGCTGCGATGTTATAAGCGGCATTATTATCAGGATATATGTCTTAAATGCCACATAAGGATGTGTAGGTGTAAGGCTGACACTTTTCACAGGAACAAAAAAAAATAATAAAACAACGTAATGGCTGTTAAAAGATTTTTCAGTGCTACATACAGCATCTTCTGTCAGCATCAACAGACTACAAAAAAAGGTCACGGGCCAGAACGCTGGTAATTCGGCGCTTAAGATGAATTCCTTCTGACATCTCTGCGGGTTTTGTGATCATGTCATTCTATCCTTAGATGTGGACAGAGTATGATAAGGTCAAAACTCTGGAAGTGACAGGAACAGGCACATTAAACTTTGATGTTATGCAGGAAGCGACGGGATTCATGCAAATTCACTTTACTCGGTGCACGCTGTCATTAAAATAGCATTAATAATGGAACTCCAGCTGTTGTGATAATTTTCTTATGCTGCAATGTGTGATTTTGAGGACATTGGATACTAAATCATTAGTAGTAAACTAGAAAAAGAGCCATTCATAGATTAGATCGTGTTTCTCAGCTGTCCTTAGTAACATCATAAATGTTTATGCTGTGCAGGTCTCTTTGACAGTATAGACACAAGCCCCATTTAACTTTGCAGAACCAATGTTGCACCTTAACTCCATCTTATTGGCAGTTAGAATGACAGCTAATGTCTTGTTATAAAAAAAAAAAAATTGTTCTATAATTTAAATGGACAAAGGCTAAAAAGCTTCACCATTCACCTTCTCTTCGTCGTTTGAAGCGAATAACAGTTGTACGGTAATTTGCTTAATATTACAATATTTTTCTGTGATTAAAAGCAAAGTGAAATCCATATTATGGAGCACTGCCAAATGATTTTCCTTATTTTTAATACGGATATTTACGTTACGAATAAGAATACGATTATAATTTATTTTATGTGGATTGGATAACGTAGACTTGACCTAGTCGGTACCAAATGGAAACACAAATGGAACTGTGTCATGTCGATTTCCCCAGCTATTCAAGGCTAAGCATATGGAAATGTGACGCCTCTACAACGCTGATACGTAACCTAAATTTTACAACAGGAGGAGACGGAGAAACAGAGAAGAAGGGGACAGATAGCGAGCACCGCCCGTAGCGAAACACTTCCAAATACAGCTGCACATTCACGCGTTAGAGTCATGCTGGCTTTGATGACACTGTGACAGAAATGAAAGGCAACGTTGCATTAGCGATATGTCGCCTCTGTAATAAGCCTCACCATTTTTGAAGTGTGACATGGTTTTTTTGTGGCATTGTCCATCATCCCTCGTGTGTGTGTGTGCGCGTATGCGTGCGCGTGTGCGTGTGTGTGTGTGTGGGAGGCAGAATGTGAATATAAACTGCTTGATATTTTAACACTGTGGTACGTAAATGATACTGTAGAGTTGTTAGGTGAATGGAGTATGCTCCTACACATTCAGGGACTCCGGCCAAACTTTCATTTTTTTAAACATGCAAGGCAGATGCAGTATTTTTAATGACTTGATTTACCACTTATTCCACAGAATATGAATGAGGTTTATGTGATGGAGCACCCTGGAATTTTCACATGGGGTTGGATAAATTTAAAATTTTATTTATTTACTTACTTACTTATTTATTACTTTATTATTTATGGTTTGGACAACCAGTACAGAGCACATCATTAAACGTTGATTGTGTGCATCTATAACTCAGAAGTACGTCAACACAAATCACTTTTGTGTACCTGGTATAGAATATCTGTTTGAAGAACAGACTCGATGGTGCTTTGTGGCGCTGAGCTGACCTCAGAAGTTATACATACATAAAGCACAAAAACATTAATATTAGAAAATATACCTAAGGCTTTGCTTTTAAGTCTCATGAGAAAGCCTTTATAACTCAACTATCTATGGCCACAAACTGGCATCAGATCCCAGATGAAAGATAATAAACAGATGAATTGTGGATGAAACCACAAAGGAGGTGGAGTGACTTTGAACTTGGAATCCTCTGATGCTTCTACCCAGTGACGTGTCCAAAGTGCACCTAAGGGCTTACAATGTGGCATTGTTTGTTACTCACTCAGGTGGCTACTTTGCAGCACTGACAAGCACTGCCAACACGAATACCTGCATGCTCTCTTAGCTTGCATTTCTGCCAATAAGAAGCGAGCTTCACGTCTGAATGCACACAATTAAATCGGTGTTGGGTTCGAGTCCACTTGTCTGACTTCAAGTAGACCTGGTCTTTAAGCATTTGAGTCTGAGTGAAGACCATGCGAAAAGAAAGGCAAGCTGCATTTAGGACTGAGTCTATAACATGCAAGCCAGTGGACACTGGAATCAGCATTATAAATGCTACACTTAAAGTGTTAATGTGAACATTGATTTGGTGCATATATCATTCCACTCTACAAAGCACTCTCATTGCAGTGTTAAATTTGAAAATAATCTTTGTTTTAACAACATCACCAGGGGTTGTCACATCCAGCACCTGCAGTGGCCGACTCTGGCTGCTGTTTCTTCCTTTTCCTACAAATTCCTTTCCACTTGAGACTTAGTTCATTATATTATCACTGTCACCTGTGTCACATTACCCATTCCTCTCTATTTAAACCCTCTCCACTCATCTATCCTTGGCCAGTTGTTAAGTTTTTCTGTAGATCATGTACCTTAGCCCTTTGTATTGTTTCCCTGCTGTCATATAAGACCTTCTGCAATTAGACTCCACCCTTGCCTCTGTGGATCCGTTTCCCTGAAAGTTACAAGGGGTTGTGTAGCACTGCGGAGTGTTACTTTAAACTCTGTTCATTTTTACACTAAATTTTACACTTGTGATATTACTCTGTATGGATTGTCACAGCAATACTATTATATGAATATTTTTTGCCATATCTACTCAATGTCCATCAATGTCCACCCTCATTTGAAAGTGACCTTGTTAAACAATACCACTTCACAAATTCATAAAATGTAATTATTTGAAATGAATCCATTTCCAATCTAAGTGATCACCTTTTCCTCAAATAAAATCCTCAGTTTCATTCATTGTTAACATACATTTATGTAAAATAAAATAAGTGAATGAAGATAACTAAAGATGTTAGATGTTTTCTGTTATAAATTGCCTAGTTTAAATTATCTGTTTAGAGTTAATAGACATTGGTGGTTAGTAAATTGAATGTTTTTGCGAGGGCTGAATACCAGCAGATTGTTTGAACAATGCATGATGATCACAATCTTCATAGTGACAAGACAGCAACACAACGCTTTGCAATAAAATACTTTACATTGTACAGCCCCCCCCGTAAACACTTATAAAAGCCTGAAAACATAACACAAATTACAGGATCAACGAACTTCTGATTGTCTGCCAGAATGATAGAAGCAAATTAGTATTCTGTCACCATTTTTCCAGCTCCTTCACTTACTAAATAGGCCAGGTTTTAAAGGCTTTTAATTGTACTTGTTGCTTGTTTGAATTATTGCTATTAAAATAACCATTATTCTTGGGGCATAGAAGGTTCTTTTTACATTACTTTTCATAGTTTAACAACTTTTCTCTTTTTTGTCATTACATTAAGATGACCTTCGGCTGTTATAGTTTCACATTTTCACTTGTTCGACATTTGCAAACACTGTATTTGCTGCATTTCGTACTTTCCAAACCTCGTCCGGGTTACGCTCTTATCTGCAATGTGATTAGGGCTGATCTGCTTGTGGCAAAAACGGGTAAATATTGCGTTTTGATAATTGCGCGAAATACTAAGGGACATATGAAAAGTGTGCGTGACTATGGAGAAAGATATCAGACTTAATTAATCACACAGCAGCCAGCTCCAAGTGTATTGATTAACATTACAAAGTGACTGCCACTCCGTCAGCACTTCATTGATGTTTTCCTCAGTCAGGAAGAATATAGCGAGCGTTCAAGCCTCAAACGGCGCACTCATTCAGTATAATATGGTGCTAAAAGGTGGGCAAGAGGAATGATTCAGCACCTGCCTAAGGTATTTTAAATTGTCAATGCAAACAACATTAATAACTTGGTTTTTGAAGTTTTGTGATCTATGACAAAGGCCTGTAGGGAATATACTGGTGATAATTCTTCAAAAGATGTTCCCCAAAGAATTGCTTTTCTTCTTTCTTCTTCACATTTGGTCTTGAGGGGCACTGGCCTTGTCTCTGCCTGAAGCCAGAGCTTCTAGTGAAATACAAGAGATAAAGTGTCTCATATCCATGGCAACCCTGATAGCAGTACATATTAAAAGCCCTCTATCAAGCCAAGACAGCCATGCATTTCAGACGAAGATAATTGTCTACCGCTGCAGTACATTTTTAATGATGCGGGGAGAATTTAGGGTGTTAAATATGATTTTGTCATAATTAT
Organism: Chitala chitala; assembly: GCA_025773905.1. NCBI lineage: Eukaryota > Metazoa > Chordata > Actinopteri > Osteoglossiformes > Notopteridae > Chitala > Chitala chitala. Next base: position 22,755 of record JABJVR010047780.1, read on the forward strand.
TATCTGCAAAGGCCATCTGGGAGCCTGAAATAATCCAGAACCAGTCATTTTGGTGCTCAAAAGCGGCATAGCGGCCAGCATTGGTTTTAGTCAGAACTGGACAAGCATGGGTGTGTGCAACACGGCAACAGCAGCTGTTGTTGCAAATGTTAACAAACTGCAATCGTGACTGAAAAAGATGCAGGTTTGAGCTCGGTATGATTATATCCTTCAGCGTGGTAGTGCTCTTAAGCCAAAATTCTCTACTCCAAGCCATTTTGTACACGCATATGACGGCATATGGGTAGAATTGCTTTTGTGTAATGGTAGCCTAAACACCAAAATGTGAGCATGGGTGCTAATCCTCCCACCTACTGCCCATCTTTAGTCAGCATGTGGAGATGTTCTTCAAAAAATCCACCACACAATAACAACTCCTTTTAGCCTAGCAGCAATGCCACTATTACACATAAAACCTAATGCCGCATTTGGTTTTGTGGAGATACTAAGGCAGGTGTGGAACACAAAATGTGTGGTCCGATAAGCACAACCCCCATCCTACCAATGCAAGTGTACCTTCTAAAGTGAGGTGTTATTGTTTTTGGGAAACTACTGTTGTATATTTTATTAAATAGAAAGCAACACATTGTTCTTCACAAATATGGAGGTCTAAGTTTGAGAAAGGGATAGGGAAGTGTGTCTGTTTAGATCTCGTTAAGAAGTATATAGTAAAAGAAGTGATGATCTTCTAATACACCAGTCCCAGCAAGAAAGTTGTAGCGTGTTGCAGTCAGCATCAGTGAGGTTTGTAAAGGACTTAATGGAAGTCTTATGTTGGCTCTTTCAGTGCGACTCATCCAGCTATAAGTGTCTGTCTGTATTTGTCATTAAGGGTGGCCTGTGCAAAGTAGGACCTTGATAAAAATTACACTATCTTGCACATTAATTGTCTGTGTTATCATTTTTTCACAGGTGAGAAAATGCTTAAATGTCAATAACAGGAAGTGTTGTGGTGAGATAAAAAAACCATAAGGTCCAGTGCCATGGCATCATCGCATGTGTTATGTGAAAGTTTCAGTTGAGGACCACTCTTTTTTAAGTCTTAAGGTGCAAATCTGGGTCCAAGTGGAATTCATTGCTCTCAAAGTCGAGTTACAAGCGTTTTTGTTTTTGCCTTTGATCTGATGTTGCAAATTTAATGACTAAAGTCTGATTTGAGCCCAGGTGATGTCACTCAATTCTACACCTCTGGATTATACTGTATAGAGCTCAGCTTTAGTGCTTTTTTTAAGTGCTAAAACTCACTAAGCAAAGAGAATTTAATAATAGGAAAATAATGAAATAAGAAAGACTATTATGTTGCAATTAGCCTTATAATCCTAATAGTAGCAGGTTATTGAGTCCTATTAAAATATTATTGGATACTTAATTTCAGACATTCCCTTTAGCCTGTTTTTTAAGCTTTCACATATATGGATACAGTCTTGTCAGCAACTGACTGGACATGCCTGACCAGAAACCCTGACAGCCTGTTAAGGCCTCTGCCCTGTGTTCCCTTATCCTTTCTCAGCTCCCCCCCCCCCAACAGAAAGACACCTGAGTCTGCCACTGCTGTGGAGAAATTCCAGTATGTGAACAGGGGATTTGAGGCGCATGTATACGTGAGGGAGAGGAGACACCCGCGCATTTCACCAGCCACATAAACCGAACAGAAGCCCTGCCTGTGCTGATTTTTTAGCACTGTACACAAAATTTAACTGAACTATTTTATATCCAGGACACTGAGGGCAGAGCATTGTGCACATTCTTTCTTTTTCCTGCACCACATAAAGCCATGGTAAGATAGTTACAGAATACAACCAGGGAATAGCATTTTTTTTTTTTTTGCCCAGCACAACTTTGAAAATAAAAGTATATTTCCATTGGATAAAGGGTATATAAAATTATTTAGGTATTCTGAGAGGCAGCTAAAGAATAAACAAATATATTTGCTTTGTGTTAGCAATTTTTCAGCTTTAATGTTGGAAATGTCAGCTTCTGAATATAATTACTGTCTTTTGATTGCTATTTAGATAGTGAAAAATTGACTGAGGTAAAAAAGACTACCCATTATAGCCACTGGAGTGAATAGACAATCAGCGTTTTGCATAGGGCAGTACTAAACAAGCAAACAGAATCTCTATGCTACCTGAAAGGCATAAGAAACTGTAACGGTTCTTTGGTGATTGGCATTATTCCGTCTCATAAGTTTCTATAACAGTAATTTGCTTTCCTGTTTATTTCTCCATTTTGTTTAATACTATAATAACACTTTAATTGGAAAATAATTACAGTAAATTGTATAAATGTGCCTCTTGTGGACGTTTTGTTTGTGCAATCCCAGTAGTGGTTATGTTAGCATTACCTGTGATCCGGTGTGTTTTTGACACTGTTTTATCACAGCTGTTGTAGACTTATTATTTGGTACATTTATTTGATATTTTTAATAATGTTCTTTTTAGTGTGTATTTGTAAACAAGACATGATTTGTCATTTACAAGCAGCCTGTCGTTAAATTATTACCATAACTACAGGAAGCAACAACAACAAACAATTATTATTATTATTATTATTATGCTGTGTTGCAACAGATGGACAGGGACTACAGAAGTCTTCTTTGTGAACATACCATTATTTATGTTTCTTCTGAATTTGCCCCCCCCCCCAGAAAACAGCTGTTTTGTCACCACTCGCTGTCCACTGACTGTGCTGGCGTGGGGCAGGCGTTGTGGTGACGCCAGGTGGATGCTGCTGCGTTCCGCACAACAAGCCCAGGGCAGCACCATGTACGCGGTGATGTGCATCTGAGCTAGTCGGACCAAGGCCAAAAGGAAGGCAAGCCTTTAAAGTACCGGCTTGAGGAGGGGCTGTGGGACCCATGACAAAGCCCAGCACTGTCTATTCACGGGGGGGGGGGGACCAGGGCTGCTGAAAGGAGGCGACTCCCAGCTGCACTATCTAAAGACGCTAATCCAGCTATCGGCCGCGGTCGGCCCCGCGCACACTACCGCTTAATAGACTCAGCCCGAGCGGCGGATTTAATCGAAAATGTGCGACCTTTTTGGCCTCAACCTTCAGAGGCGAGTTTGAGAGAGAGTGCTGTTTTTACCCTACGTGACCTTTCTGTTTTATTTTGGGACACATTAAAGTAAATAAACAGCACACAGGGTGAGTACTTTTCACAGGAACCTCTGCCCACTTCAAACGTGGCAGTATTATCCTGGCAGCTTCTGCATGTCTGGTGCATGGTGCTCACACTCAGCCCCTGAGCCCTGAAGCCTGGACAGTCTTAGTCCAGGCGGTCTTACACATCGCCTGCTTTTGGACGAAGGGATTCACCTGTTAATTCACCCTGTAATTACTGGTAATTGCTATCTCCAGGATCCAGTTTCCACCACCATTTTTAATTAGCAGTTTGTTTGAATTCCCAGTTCCCTTAATCAGTTTTTAATGTGTCTTAAAGCTTCTTTGATCTGAAGGACTCTGAGTTGATTCTCACTGGATCCCGGAATGAACTGCCATCCTGGCTGTCAGGTGACACCGAGACTCCTGAATTCGTGGTCACAGAATATGAGAGCCTGTCTTAATTATAACCACTTTGCAGAGCTATTAACAAGATGTTCAGGGTGATGGGCAAGATTGCTTAGACTTAGGTTCCCCAGGTCTGGAGTTGAACACATGTGAGCCAACTCATTTTGATCCCTTAAGAAGACATTGAGTGAGCAGCCCTAATTCTAGCCAAAATCTCAACTCTAGTTGAGGGCCTATCTAGTTCATGAATCCTTCCACCTCAGACTAATAAGAGTCAGAAA
>JABJVR010047781.1:2671-20904 GCA_025773905.1 Chitala chitala
CAGACACAACATCACTACCAGGCACAACGTCCCTCTCTGTGACGTAGTGCACCTGGGCCTGTAGAAGACCCAGACGAGCCGCCGGTGCTCACTCAGAATGAGGGACAGACACAACATTGATTTTGTCATAGCAATAAATAAATATATAACCTGACAGTTTTAGGTATCTTAATTTGTACTTTATATACACTAATGGTTTAATGAAATGCAAAGTGCAAAATATAAATATATTTATTACAACCTGATACAAATTTATTTGACCAATTTCTTTATTGTGTGACATTTGGTTCCTAAAATCCACCTTAAATCCAACCTTCTCCCAGGATCAGTATAATCCTGATTTTTGAACCAATCCTACTAAAAAGTTTTGAACAACACAGTGGTTTGGTCCAGATCAGAATCGAGATTGTATCACACGATCTAACCTTGTTTACTAGTCCGTTTTTTTCCCCCCAAGATTTAATCCAATCCGACAGCCAAAATCCGATTACTTTTAAACAACTGGACCCTGGATGCAGTTAACACCTTTTAAGTCCGTCTTCACAGTGGCACATGTACATCCATGACAACACAGGACTTGCAAAGTTGACACACCCGAAATAAAGTGTTACAGTGTTGTGTTGAATTTGACAGACATTTCATTTTCGGAAGGAAACACTAGTACATAATGTAAAAACACACACACACACACACACACACACACACACACACACACACACACACACACAGTGCAGGTTACCACTAGTGCCCTGTCCAGTGTGTTTTTTCTGTTCAGGTTACATCTTGCTACCTGGTGTTTCTCAGTGCACATTATATTTTATGTCCTGCCTGAGTCCATTAAATGACCTAAAATAGGTACAACATTTCTCAATCTAAGCAGGATCCAAAACGCTACTCTTACCAGGATAACTCAAAATAACATTAAAAAAAAAATCCTCACACCATTAATTTAACTGAAAATATTTAAACTACAACAGATGTAAAGATAAGACAAGATAAGATATAAGATAACAGCAAAACCAAGTTCATTCAAAACAGACTAAGACAATTTATATATATATATATATATATATAATCACTATAACAAAGCCACAAAGGAAAAAAATATTTTGGCACACTAAATGTGCGTTATTCTAAAAATGTTTTAAAAGTGTTGTGGGAGCTAGCAAGACACTGAAAAGAGTCAGCGAGTCCGTCCCCCTTTATCCTCACAGCCAGTGAGTCCGTCCTCCTTTATCCTCACAGCCAGTGAGTCCGTCCTCCTTTATCCTCACAGCCAGCGAGTCCGTCTTTTTCTGTGCTGCAGTGTTGAACGTTTCAAAGATGCCTTCCCAACCATGTCATGTTGCACCCACAATGAATACACAAAAAAAAAGTGCAAAAAAAGATTTCTGAGACATAATTTTGTCAATATAGATTCTCCAAACCAGTCAGTTTCTTTTGAGAAAGCTGTACTGTCAGTAGTTTTCTTAGTGCTTCTTATATATGGGAGAGAACCTATAGCTGCAGCGTAACGAAAATGAATCATGCCCTTTATATTGGTTAAGTGTCAGTGAGAGTTTTTCACATCTCTGTTACAATAGACATGCTATTTTCCAATAGCTGCCAGTCTGAGCCTTCCAATTTAAAAAAAGAAAGCTAGTTTCGTCATGATGAAACACCACAAGCATTAGTTCAACAGCTACCAATTAGAGAGAGTGAAAAATCAATTTAATCAATATACTGAGTTTTTGGTTTAGAAGAATATGTAAAAATGAAGATTACAATTCAATCTGTGCAATAACTGCATGCCAGACATGATCTCTGTCAAACTGTCCCACCTTAGCCCTTGAACAAAATCACACAGTGGAATTAGAGTAATGAAGGTTTCAACAACTGAGGAGCTCAATTCTTTAGAAAAACTCTGTGATGAACTCTTAAATCAACAGTGTCTCCTCAGTCATTATAAAACTGGTAGAGTCTCCGCAGTCATTTGGATAGTTTGTTACATTTGACGTCAAGCAAACTACGCATAGTAAAATCTGTGGCAGCAAAAAGCAGCAGCACGACAACTTTATCCCAGCATCTCAGACAGAGGCATGTTGGGTGGGGCAAGTGTGAGACTTAGCAATGTATTCACCTGTATTGCTGAATACATTTGACCCCGGACACAAGCTACTAAACCAAAAGTATCTGCTGAAGTATCCTTGCATGGCTTAAAAGTAAATACATAAACTGTCGATGTAAATAAATTAAATATTCTACTTAATTACTTGATAAGTGGTCTTTAATTTGACCAACGTCAAATACCTATTTTGAAGGTAGCGTAAAATATGTGCATTGATGAGTTTAAATTTAAAGTCCAAACTGGCTTTCATTGTTAACCACATTACTGCTTTTTGATAGAGCTCCCCTCAGTGCCAAAATCAACAAGTCAAACACAACACAATCGGTTATCGGCCAAAACATATTTGATCAGAACATCTCTAAAATAAATCCTTTCCATAAATAATGTCTGCAAAAATTTTATATTTTTCCTTTTAGATAAATTGATTAAAATTGTACGTCGACTGTACACATGAAATAAATTGACTGATCTTATTGATCGACCATATCACTGAGCCCTACTTCAATTCAACAAAACTCAGCAATATTTTGCATTTTCAACATCAATCAACAGTCCCAAAACACACAAGGACTGCCCTACTCCTAGTTCTCATCACTAAAGTATTATGGCATCAAAATATGCCATCTTATACAAGGGAAACTAAATGAACGGATCATAGTAAAAATTAAAACTGTTCTCCATAATTTAATAATGCTATACAGTGTAGCGTAAAATTAAACCGAAAAGGAGCTTTTAAATGCAAATATGACAGCCACTGAATAAAGAACATTAGATAGACATTATGACAATGACAATGCAACATTACGTAACATTAGCTACAGTAATGTCAGTACTCAAACAGTACCAGCCTGCTCTCCATTCTTCTGTTGCCATTACTTTACAAATACGAAAGTTAACTTGTGTGACAGCCTGCAAGTTCCCGGTTAACTGTTCAATGGGCTGACTTGACTGGCTGAATTGTTGCCCTTTTTCAAATGTGCTACAGGACAGACTTATTGATCATTATATATCTGATCAGTAGGGTTAAATACAAGCTGAATGGTTTCTGATTGCCAGGATGACTGATTAAATAATTTGATAACTAAAGACACGGGAGAAACGAAAACAGTAAGTGTAGGAGCCACATGTTGTGTTGGGTTAGGGTTAGGGTTGTGTTGCAGTTGTATCTTCATACATTTGGATTGTGTTATATGCCTGTAAGATTTAATTTGCTGACCAATTTGGTTTGGCCAGGTATAATGAAAGTTAGAGTTTCTGACCTGCTTAGCAGGATTATACATTTAAAATTCAGTATTATTGGACGATGACAAAATTTTATATTTATTATTATTATTATTATATTATTTATTTCCATGAATAAAAACATGTAATACTAGTTTCAAATCAAACTTGGATTTTCAATGCAAATTCTGTTCAGGCACAATCAGTTCTTTGCTCTCAGTAAAACACTGGAAACAGGAAGCTACAGTAAGGATTCAATCTCAATTAACCAATCACAAAACAATATGCAGCTTAATAGCTAAATATTTGATACTCGGGCATTCCCCCCCCATTTCCTCATATTACACTGGGAACTACCTCAAATTGGACAAAATCAATGTGCAAAGTCTGATTTCTTAAAACCTACCCGTAGCTGGTCATACTAAAGGTCTACTGTATGTTAGTTAGCTTCTGTCAGATAATGTAGCGCACAAAACACAGCAACATTTATGAGGACAGGAGCAGGTAAACACGAGGGTTCACTGTATTCTGCTCAGTTCTTCCGGCTTGACTCCTTTGTGCACATTTTTAACCAGCAATCTGCCTCCTCACTTCTCACTCTCAGCGATGGACAAACAATTCTCAACTCCGACAGCAGATAATTTTTCTGAATGTTTTCTACGGAGTCCAACACCATTCTACAATAAACTCTCATAAGATGTTACTGACATCCTGCATGATCTGACTTGTATTAAAGCAGCTCACGAACGTAGTCTTTACAAGATGCTTAAAAGTAACACGCTAAACTGAGACAGCTCAGTTCTGCAGGATTATTGGACTCCATACAGCTGCACGTTAAGGGAAATTTCTGACAGCTAAATGCACAAATCAGGGTGTGAGTTACAGTAATCAAAGAAGTCTACAAAACTGCAGACAATAGGAACCCTGCTCCCCCACATCCAAAAAGAGGGAGATGTATACTTTGTGCTTAGATCCAAGTGTCTTCCTTTTGTGTTAACACTGGGCTCTGAGCAGTCGTAGCCATGTGCCATGTGCCTGAAAGCCATTTTGCGGGAGCCTCACTGTTTAAGTGCGTGGGCAGCTGTGAGTCATGAGGTGAGGGGGGGGGGGCTGAGGTGAGCTCTCCTACCCCAGCACTCATCATTTATTCACTCTGTGTTGTGGTTGGTCCAAGGGATCTACCAGCCAATGAGAATCTAGACATGCTGAGGTCAGACTTGTGCTGTCGGTGCAGGAGAGAACATCTAAGAGATGACAGTTAAGTGCCTGCATTTCAAACAGCACAGCAGCCTTTCACTGGGACCAAAATGGATGCATGAAATTCTATACACATATATAACCAAATGTAGTTCCATTGTAAAATGGTTATTTGTTGCCATAATGTGTCTAAAATATATGAAACTTCAATGAACTCACATGTACTCATTTTCTCCTTAAGGTTTTAGCACTTTACAAAGACGTCCTGCAAATCACACATTTTAACAATTGAACATGCCAGCAATCACTGATTTCAACTCTGGATACAAATTTGTCAAATTTGTGTGTCTTTTAAATTTAGTTTTCATTGTTCAGGTACTATTCAGCACTTATGAACATTAAACAATTCCACTTTTATCTTGAAGATATTGTTCTACTAAAAATACAACTGCATTAACATACAAATGAAATATCTTAGTATGAAACTATATAGGAAATTATTGATCCAAAGGCTGTACAGAACTGTCCGCATGGTGTTTGGGAGGCAGAATATGGTACGAGAATGCTGCATTTGTATCAAGTAAAAAAAATTATATTAATAAATTCTGCATTGCAAATCTAAAACAATACGCACCCAAGTGCCATTCCTTTTACATAGCCTTAAATTATTTCATATTATTCCTGAACCTGTCATTTGATGATATGGCCATATCAAAAGATGCAGTAAAACCTAAAAGATTCTCAGTTGCGAAGCAGTCAGACACAAAAACTGAGGCAGTGGATACTCGAGAGTACCGATACCACCCAAGCTCAAAGCAGGGCTGATTTACAACACCATCGTTTTTGTTATGTTAATACAAATAGGAAAAACTGTCATCCCAATTAAGTCACATGGTCTAACCTGCCCAACCAACTGTAAAAGTTTAGCTTCACCCCTGGTTTTAAAAATTGAATATGCGAATAAATAGCAGGTACTTTCACGTGTTCACTTAAACATGGAGTTCCAGCTATTTGCATCTCACTAACTGGGCTTATCTGCAGCTCTACTCAGCCAGACTGAACACACAAATGCAATAAATTAGCACTCTGTGAAAGCTTATTAGGTCAACTTGTATATTTTAAGAGAAAAACTCAACCCTTCTGAAAAAGCATGAACAGGTCTATTTATTTTCTACTAAGTAAATAGGTTGTGAGAGGCGCGATGATAAAAAGAAAATAAAGGTAACCTTGTGAATCCTGGACTCTTACCTTCACTGCAGTCCTGCCCTCGATACCCGGTGTGCGAGCAATCACACTTCGGCTGCTCGTCCACAATGCTGCACACCCCCCCGTTTAAGCACACGTCTGCCGCACAGAGGTCGTTTTTAATTCCCTCACTGCTGATGATTACGGGCTCTGACCCGTTGACCTTCAGGTCGGTTATCCATCCTTTATAAGGAGCTTGGTGTCTGACAGCAGCAGACGTGAGCCTCAACGCTACTGCTCGTAGCTCAGGCGGAATGCCTCCTAAAAACAAGTTACTGAACACAGTCATGTCCCTCCTTTTGGACTTCACTTCCACCCACTTGATCTCTTTGTCCACTATCAGTGTTGTATTTTTGAAGTTACGGCGGATGAGAACAGAGTGCCACCGGCTGTCATTGACTGCTGTGTCTGACAGCACCGTGGCAGGTTCGGCACAAAAGATGGAGAAACGGAGGCTCAGTTTCCCATTATGAATGAGCAATTCCAGGAAGTCGCAAAAGCCCTCGTCATCGAAGTAGACCAGCAGGCCGTGAGAACTCCTGGTTTTCATGTTAAAGCTCATGTCACTGTCACAGCAGGCGTTCCACACCGGAAAGCGAGCCCACTGACCCTCGGCTCCTGTGAACTCCAAACCAGAGCTCATGTCTGCGATGGTGCACAGAAGCAGGCTGAGCCATAACAAATGGTAACTTTTCACTGCAAGAGCCATACTGTAAAATATGGAACAAAGGTTGGGAAGATGAGGTGCCAAAATGAAAATGCTTTTACGAAAGTGCTACGTTACAGAACATTCCCTGGAGTAAAGTAGGAAAGTGGGTCTTACTGTCACTGACATTCATTAACTGTGTTAATTGAAGCCATCTCTTCCACATCTGTAGCACTTGCTGTACTCATCTGCAGCTTGTCCATTGCCATAAAATGTTGCACCTTGAAACCATGTCCCATTTCAGAACTTTCCACGTCACAACTTTGTCTTTTTAATCCTGTTTTTATAATCCAGGTGTACTAAAACAGCATAATTGTATTAATGTGTCTATAAAGTGCTCTCGGTTTCAGTTATTTACATGTGAAATAGGGAAGGATTTTTGACACATCCCCAGTTGAAGGATGCCCCTGCAGAAGTGGATTCCAGGCAGCATCACCTTTCCTTCTCACTTCACTTGTTTCCTCACGGTGTAGAAGGGCGTCTTTACTTGACACCAACCGACTCGCATAAAGCACAGCTGGTCTTCGCTTTTCAGTGATACTACTTCCTTTTCTTTTGAAGCCAGTGCATGCCATTCACCCATCTGTGGGGAAAAAAATGCATTACTGTACAAGCACATAAACATGTTAGACGTATATATATATTTACACGACGGCCCGGTTACTTCATTACTTTACTTCTATGCTAATTAAGAGGAGTCACGACTCCGGCAGAGCTGCCAGGAATGGCGTGAGGGCAGCATACTAGAAGTGTCATTGCCGATAGCAGTGATTCATCCCTCATCTGTTCTTATCTGCATTTCTTATGAAACGTGTAACAGGCGTCTATCTTAAAACATAAATGTGACTTCAGCGTCATACTCGGTAAGGAAGCGTTCGTGTGGCTTCTGTTCACAAATGACAAGACGCTTAAAAGGCAGATGTATTGGTTTTGTGAATAAATAACGTTATCTGTTTAAGAAAGCAGTTTGTATGTTTTAGCCGATTGAAATCCATACTTCTGAGCTAGATAAAGAAGACGAATTCCAAAACGCAGACGTGCGATTGCCGAAGTCTTTATCTAACGTGTGCTAATAAGGGGCACCAGTGACACATCGCAAAAAGGAACAATCGCCAACGCACTCAGCAGCCATTTGGGCCAAAGGGTGTACACTCATACGGCCAAACACACTCAGGGTGGGACACAACTAAATTACAGGGGTTGCCGGGAAGGGGCATAATCGCCCTTACCGGCTGCCGCCCATTGGTCGCGGCTCCGACGTTACAGTATTTTATTGTCTCAATCAAATTGGAATAGACAACTGACCATTCTAATGCAGACCGAAGGCAAATTCAACAAGGCTACGGGGATAAGCAAATAAATGTTTCGGTAAATCAGTTAAAGTCTTCCAATAAATCAGTAAGAAATGAGAGCATAAGGTACAATAATTGCCGTTTAGCTGTTTCTCTGAACCGTGGAGCAGTCGCTCTACGCTAGCAGTATTTTTAAATGGTCCCAAAATCCGTATTGATTGATCATACTTAATTTAGCCATAACCATTAACAGAAAAGACACCCTAACAGGCACAAGCAGATTGTAAATAGCTGTTGCTTTCATTAACACCTATTACACACACTGAAAAGTGTGTTTTTCTAGGACACACAAAACAAATCATCACCACAAATCGTCATGCTAACTCGACGTTTTGCAGCCCAGCGTTATTTTGCTTATCCCCTTGATTAAACTGATTGGCTGACAGAAAGTGCATTAAATATATGAAGCTGCGGTACCTTATGCCATACATCTGATGATCAGTGTGTAACTACTTACAATTTTTCTATTTGACGTAAAAGAACAGTCGGTTTTAATTTAGGACGTTCCTTTTCTTGAACACTATGGAAGTTTTCCCTGGGTCCAACTGAGACTCGTTACAATTTGCATCCTCGGATGTAACCAATCGGGAAATTACAGGACTAGTTGCCTAGCAGCATTTTTCTCCTGATTCTCGCGTCCGCCAATAAACCCATAGAGCGTTTGGAAATCCGATGTCATGTTAAAAATTGAACAACATGACGTAACCGAATTTAAACTAAAATTCATAAAAAGTATACGAGGGAGGGGGCTGTAGAACATTTAAGGGGCCTAACAGTCCCTCCCAAATAGGCCTAGCGACGCCCCTGTTATCGCCCCTCCCGTTACATTCAGCTGCTGTACTCCAGTCTCACATACACCATACGAGAGACAAGCAATATTACTGCGAGTCACAATATTACACTAGGCCAGAAAATATAATAAATGAAAGCATTGGTAGTATTGGATTGTGCCGTGAACATGTGTGGCCTCTTAAACCGAAAATCAGTCCGTTTCGACCTGAATGCGCCTCTGTAGGTATGCGGTATACGGATGAATGAAGCGTAGTCTGTACAGAGAAATGCTTTAACGCGTAAAATACCAAAATCCAAAGTTTTCGTTTCATTGGAAATTCCACGTACACTCCAGCAGTATGTACGAATGTGAATGTGATTAAATATTTTCACAAAGCATATACAGATGGGCTGAAATGTGGGGAAGGCACCAGCCGCACTCATTACAAATATCCATCATGCAAGAACAATAATAAGAATAATAAAACAATAATACAGAAAATGGCTTTTAGAACAGCGTAATATCACTCGTTTAATTATTTTTTATAGTTTACAGGCGATACATCTACACACAATAGCAGTTCAACTGGTTATTTTGAATAAGAACCTACATCTGCTAACAAAGACAGCGATTCAGTATTAAATACAATTGCGAACTGAAGAGACGCGCCTGCATTTGGTCACCTGCCATCTTCGGGTGAATTAAAACAGCGCAGGTACAGTCGGCAGCCTCAAAGCAGAAATAACAATAAAATAGAAGTCAGTCGGCCGTATTTTAGGGATTCTCCCGGAATTTATTTAATTCTGTATTTTAAAGTCAATCAGACGCGCAGAGATCCAGAACAAGGATCCACCTCAGCCGAGACAACGCGAGAGCAAAGAGCGTACATCACAGTGGGAAAACCTGCGTCTGAAAGGTTTCCATGCATCATTATAAATCAAGCATCCAAATACGTGTTATTGAACGTTAACTTCATTTTACCTCTAGTAAGCGAGACGTTCACGTTTTCATCCCATCCATCTAATTACGGATTACCGGCGATGGTGCTTTTGCAGATTCACCAGAATCACTGCATCACTGATTAGAAAGAAGAAAAAATTACGAAGACCCTTTTGTATCCGACATACTCGATAATCGTTGCATACATTGATCTTAACGGTGCTTCGTTACACGTTTCTATTGTAAAATTATCACGGTGAAGCGGCACGATGCTTTGTGTCTCCAGCGTTCATTACTGTATTACATCGCCTGGCTTGTGTCGTGCGCATTATTTAACTAATTTGTGGAGCATGCAAAGGTGTGATGTGTTTCTCATCTGCGTCTTGCCAACATCTGAGAAGCCGGAGACGTGTGTCACGTGCCCCCGCTGGCAGTGTGCGCGAGGGGAGGGTGCAGCAATGCAGCACCAAGCACCGGGGTGTGCACACCTGCTCAAAAGCCACATTTAAACGGAACAGGACGACTAAATAGAAGTAATGACTATATGTATGATTATAGAATAACTGGAAGAAGTATAATGTGTGCGTCTATCCTCACTTTCGCTATTGCTGCCGTTATGTCTGAGCATCCACACGCAGGTCCAAGTTAACGGATCTAAACGGTGTTGACATGTGTTTACGTATAAAATTTGTGTGATGAAAACGTCTCATATTACACCCTTCAACGACAGGGTTTATTACGTTATATTTGCAGTCTGGCAGATGACGATAATGCTGTTTACAAAGAATTTATATGTATAAATCTATTAAAAAATCTATCTTTCGTCCTACAGCATCTACACGACATGCTGTCTTGCGTCAAAGGTCTGGGTTTGCATATTTCCAGAGTTTGAGAATTTTTCTGCAGTCTTGTCTATTTTCTTAACGTACTCCATTACTCCCCGTGTCCAAAAATAGTTAACCTCTCTCTGTAAAAAGACAGGCTCAAAGCTAGGTGTCACTAATGTGTAAAATAATTATAATAATTGTGCAATAAGTCCAATGAACTTTGCATGCTTGGGTCATGTCTTTGGCCTGGAACTCCTAAAGTGATCGAGCCAGTTCTCTTCAGAGTGACATTACTATAGAACGTCAAAAAAACTGAAAGGGGAGGCAATGATGTAGAATGAGGAGGTATGAGGAGGAAGAAGGGCATCTGATTTGTAAGGTGTGTGTGTGTGTGTGTGTGTGTGTGTGTGTGCTGGTGCAGTATAAAAGCTTCTGGACTTACAATGTATATAAAACTATTTTTATTGTGTTTAGATTTGAATAACTTAATGTATAAAATCCCAGTTTACTTGCTATGTTAGTATAAGGTTGAAATGTGTTTCTTCAGTTTTATATCTTGACTGTTTTACTGTTTTCCAGTTAAAAGTTCACTAAAATTCATACAAGCCAGATCTTGATTTTGATTCATACAAGAAATTCAAATGAAACAAACTGATATTTGCATGAGAACAAATCCTTTAAAAAACAAACATCTTTAAAATTTATAATTATTAAACCCCTTTTTCACAGTGATCAAACAGTTAAGGAAAACAAAACACAAATATTCAGCAGCTGTATCCCATTGAGCCAAATAGACAGAAAAGTCCACATTTATACAAATGCTGCACTGGCAGTGAGAGAGCTAATCACTATGCATCATTATCGGTTTGCCTTACTCCTCAAACAGAGGAGGACCCTGAAGTAGAAGGATGAGGATCCAGCCTTGTTCCTAATTCCTCAGTAGCTGTCATGTCTGTCACAAATATCTCAGGCTCCATAAATCCCTGCCTCATTCCTTTCTTTCCTTTGCAGTTTCTCTCTGATCTTTCTGTCACCTAAGGGCAACTACTGGCTCTGGTGAAAAGCCCTGCTTTCCTGTCTAAAACCCGCTGATATAACAGAAAGAAGAATTCCTTGATTATGTGGTCAGGGAATTCATTCACTCTTTGACTTGCTGACAAACTGTGTGATGTCCTGTGGTAATTTATCATTAGCAGAGAGACTTACATGCAAGATTCATCCCTGCAGAGGGGACATGCTTCACACACTCACTATTCCTGCCTTTTCTTGCAATATCACATTTGAGATGCAAATTCGTGCTGACATGGGGATGCTTGGGGTGTACTGTGGTACACCAGTGTCTTAGTTAGGTGGGAGGAGCGACTGGATCGGTGTGGTACCCTGGCATACACAAAAAGCCATTTGCCATGGCAACTAAGTCTAGAGTTATTTTCATATGCTGAACTGATCCATGCGCTCAAGCTTGAAGTGACTGTCTAGCAAGAGCAGCTATTGATGTGAGCTGTTTACATTCTGCTGGTGTAACTGGCTGATTCCTGCTAGAGAAATTGATTTACTTCTCTAAGAGGTAACATGAGAGCATGTGTACACTTCTATGAGTTGGGAGCTGCGCTTTTACACAGCATCCAAAGGGTTGGGGTTAGGGAGTGGGGCCTGAGCCATCGGTAGCTGCTAAAGAGCTCATTCCTGCATTACAAATCCTAGTATTTACATCTATACTAACATTTTAGGACAAATAACCACACTCCCTCTAATATTTTCATTTTAGTTTACAGTAAAGGTAAATGTTAGATGGGTTGGGTTTTAATTTTGCTGAGCTGTTCCTTTTTGGTTTTGTTCACAATTTATGTATGAAGGTATGTGTGGCTTGTCCATCTCTTCACATTTGTTAATACAGTCTTATGTAGGCTGCTGAAATCTGTACTGTCCAGTTCTGTGGCAGGAGGCTGAATAAAATGAGTCTGTCTGTCTTGTGTTGATAGACAGCTCACAGCTCAAGAGCTTCTCCCCTTATGAATAAATTAATCTTCTATTTATGTATTTATGCATATTGCAGCTTTTGTTAATCTACTTATGCTGTTTTATTTTCTCTGAGTGTCACTCTTAGGAAAGCGCCCATCCAACGTCCGTGTACTGCAGTAATGTAGGGCCGGCCATACTGAATGCTAATTCTGATGACTCTGCCAAGGTCTCGCTTATCCCAGGCCAAGATCATGTGCACTGAGCTGATTGGTGTAGGACCTGTGTGGAGAGGACCTTCACCCTACAGGACAGTTAGTCATGCGAGGAAGAGAGCGCTGAGCTTCTGCTTTACACCTCAAACCTTGTGTTATCAGCCTTGGCCTCTTTGTGCTGGATTAACAAAGAAATGGCTTCTTCACGGTCCACTAAAGAGGACTATTTAAAAACACTCCAAAAATGTGCCAGTCAAATTGTTAGGCCTAGACCCACCTGATACATGGTGGTTAAAAAAGGTATCTAACAACTCCTATCTCATCTTTATTTGTTTAACACCCAGAATTTTAAGAAGAAAGTACAAAGTCTGGAAATGTGTGACTTTGAGAATACGTAATTTAACTTTTATCAACTGCAGACAGTGGAACATTACAAATTTACTGGGTTACAAACAGCGGCACATACTTCAGAATTGGAGGAAAAGATAACGAATAGTAATATTTTTTCCTCACCCATGGAGCTCTCAGTTTATACACTCCTGTTAACACGAAGCCCTCCTCTTCCTTCTTTGGTAAACTACTGAGCATGCTCAGTTTGTACATTTTCATTAACATTTTTTTATTTCCTCTTCATCTAGATCTCTACCATTTGAAAGGAGCACAACCCAGCTTGTAATGAGCATCACAAGTGGGAAACAGAGTTGAGGTCTATTTGCAGAGGTAAGTTTATTAAACAGAAACCAAAGTCAAGTCAAGTCAAAGTCACAGTGGTTTTATTGTCATTTCCTGCAGAGTTGTCCTCACATCGGCTGTGGTGAGACTCAGGACCTGGTAGCTGGGAGGAGGGGTGGTCTTCCTCGCCGCCGTACCATTCTGTGCCTCAAACCTTGTGTAGAAGTTGTTCAGCACATCTGGGAGGGAGGCTTCACTGTGAGAGGCAGGAGTGGTTGTCCTGTAGCTGGTTATGGTCTGGATGCCCTGCCACATGCGCCGTGTGTCACCGCTGCTCTGGAAGTGGCCGTGGATTCTCTGGGCGTGTGCACGCTCTTCCTCTCTGATGCCCCGGGACAGTTTGGCCCTTGCTATTCTCAGGGCCTGCTGGTCACTTGCCCTGAAGACAGAGTCTCGGGTACTCAGCAGCGCTCGTACTCCTGCAGTCTTCCACGGCTTCTGATTGGAGCGTGTGGTGTTGGACTTGGAGATGGTGACATCACCAATGCACTTGTTGATGTAGCTGGTCACTGATGATGCGTACTCCTCCAAGTTGGTGTAGTCGCCATATGTTGCAGCTTCCCTGAAGATGTTCCAGCCAGTGTCCTCAAAACTGTTCTGAAGAGCAGGGATGGCTCCTGATGCCCAGGTTTTAACTTCCCTTAGACCCGGTTTGGAGCCTGATGATCAGTCTGTATACTGGGATTAGCATGACAGAGATGTGGTCTGAGTATCCGAGGTGGGGGCGGGGCTCTGCGCGGTACGCGCTGGGAATGTTTGTGTAAACAAGATCCAGTGCGCTGTCCCCCCTCGTCGCAAAGTCCACGCACTGATAGAATTTCGGGAAAACTAACTTGAGATTTGCATGGTTGAAATCTCCAGCAACAATAAACAGTCCATCTGGGTGTGTGTTCTGAAGTTCACTAACAGCTCCATGCGGTACACAGAGCACCTCTTTAGCATTAGCACTTGGTGGTATGTACACAACCATTAATAAAATTGCCATTCCCGTGGTAAATAAAATGGTCTACATCTAATAGTCATGAATTCCACTAGCAGTGAACAGAAACTAGAAACTAAAACAGAGTTCTTACACCATTCTTTGTTTATGTAAACACACTGTCCTCCTCTGCGGGATTTGCCACTGAGTATCGTGTCTCTGTCGGCACGGAATGAGTGCGGCCCGTCCAGCTGAATGGTGCTGTCCGGAACTCAGTCGCTGAGCCATGTCTCGGTGAAAATAAAAACACGGTAATCTCTAGTTTCATGCTGAGTAGTGCTCTGCAGTCGGATGTAGTCCTGTTTATTGTCCAGGGAGTGAACGTTTGATAGGTGAATGGATGGTAGTGCCGGCCAGGTCGGGTTAGCCTTTAGCCTCGCATGGACCCTAGCTCGCTTGCCACGGTTCCTCTTCCTTGCTCACCGCTTCCGACATCCCCTCCCCTGGCCATCAGGCGACATTGAGGGCCGGAGGCCTGGTTCTTGCAATAAGCGGAGGTCGCATGGCCTCTCGAGCAGACAAACATCATTCAAGGTTGGGTTTGTGGAGATCCTGTATCTTAAAAATGACTGGTAGTTGTATACACGGACACTGATTGAACCAATGTCCATGTGAAGTAAAGATTAAGACTGTCCAATGTCCATGTGAAGTAAAGATTAAGACTGTCCAATGTCCATGTGAAGTAAAGATTAAGAAGGCTAAGAAGCTAAATTGCACCATTTTGCTCCCGGAGTGGCCGCTGCGTGATGCTACCACGCCACCATCTTGATCCTCCAAGCTTGATAATAAAAAAATGAAAGTAAACCAAGGAGCAAAGACAACAAGCACCAGGGCAGAGTAAGACACACAAAACTAAATCACACACAAATGAAGGTTAGCTGGACAAAATACCACCAAGATGAATCTTTTACAACTGCCAAAAACATGGGAAAAAGTAGAACCAGAAATAGTATCAAATGGAACATGACCAGATGACAATTCCTATAAAATGAACAAGAACCATGCAGAACAATAGGAAACGAAATTAGACCAGAAGGGGCCATGGTTGGTGGCACGGTGGCGTGGTGGTTAGCACTGTCGCCGCGCACCTCCAGGCCTGAGGTTCAATTCCCGCTTTGGTCTGTGTGCGTGGAGTTTGCATGTTCTCCCTGTGCTTGGTGGGTTTTCTCTGGGTGCTCTGGTTTCCTCCCACAGTCCAAAAACCATGCAGGTTAGGTTGATTGGTGTGTCCAAATTGCCTGTTGTGTGTGCCCTGTGGTGGGTTGGTGCCCTGCCCTGCGCCCTATGTGCTCTGGGATGGGCTCCAGGTTTCCCTGCGACCCTCACCAGGAATAAGCGGTTACGATAATGGATGGATGGATGGGGCCATGGTCATCACAGAGCCTTCTGTTTTCTCTACCCCTCAAACTGGTACTTTGAACTACGCGGTGTGACTTACTCCAGTATGTCCAAATTTGTAAGACAAACCAAATGCTCCTTGTAATTCTCACTAACTCACCATCCAAACTCTGGCACATGGCTTCCTTCTCTGCTGTAGGAAGGCTGGTTGTCATTGGAGCACAGCTGCACTACTGTAAATGAGATGAATGTTTTCACATTTTCTTACCATACCAGGTGGTTTTTCTGCAGCCCTTGGAGTGGCTGATGGACCTCAGTGAGGTGTTACTAGCTGTACCATGACCTCTGGTTCTTTACCTGTTGGACCGCTTTGCATACATTCGCCCCAAATGTGTAAGTCAATATTAAGTGTACTGTTGAAATTACAGAAGTCCAATCCCCTAAAATATACTGAGTATTTTTACACAAAACGAGAAATCTAGGCATAAAAAAGGTTTAGTTTATTGTTTATAAACACTGCCAGACAGTCATTGTAAGGTTAATGTAGCAAGGAATTGCTAACTTTCCATATTTAGTAGAGACAAACGAAAACAAAGCATGTTATTTAATGAGTCACCTTTTGGCTAATAATCAAACGAATAGCTTCTGCTTTTAGCTGGAGGGGCTGACAAAATTATTACAATGTTTCAGACTTTGTTAATAACTGCTGAAGTCTAAAATAGACAATTTCCCTAAATGTGCAAACGGAGCGGAAGGAAACCATGAACACTTAGTTGGCTTCTTGCTGATGAAACATTCTCCTCCATTTCTGGAAGCACTTTTTGATTCCTGTCAAGATGGCATCACTGGTGGAAGAACGGAATATCGCATACAGGCTGAAGATGAGTGTCTGCAGAAACACAGGCTGAAGATGAGTGTCTGCAGAAACACCTCCCACCACCCCTCCACCATCTCACAGGAACTGAGATGAAACCTGAGTTTCTACACTGCTTTTAATTATTTTGGTAGAGTTGTGTTGCTTTGAAAGGGAGAAGGTTGTGGTTTAGGATGGAGCAATTATGGATGTCCATCTAAGGATGGCTCTCTGTGACTTGTCCTTAACAGTAAATCCTTATAAAGCAGCTTCACAGTAATGTATGAACAGTAAAAACTGTTGTTTGTGGGTTTCAGATGAAATCTGAGCAACTTAATGAATCTCTCAGTTGGAGGTAGTTCAGGTTCCAAAGAGATCAGAAATTCTTAAATCAGGGAGGCAGTATTTATTGTTATTGCATACATATACAGTATGGGTCACAACAAAATTTGGTCTGTGTATGTAAGCCAGCCCCCTGGAGGGAGCAGTGGGCAGCCACATTCAATTCAATTCAATTCAATTCAAAGCATTTAATACACACAGTAAGGAGAACATGTTTCCCTGTACAATGAAAGTCTTTCTTAATGAACACATCTATAAGTCACATTCATGTACGAAGTACAGTAAAACATGTAATGAACACATCAGAGCATTCAGCCACAGCTAACAGCAGTTAGTCATGGCAGTCATGTGTTCTTTATGGGGTGAGCTTCTTCATGTGTGAAACTTCTGTCTGTCTGAAGCTTCTCTGTATGTGAAGCTTTTTTATAATTGATGCTTCTCTGTGGATTAAGCTTTTCTGTATCTGAAGCTTCTTTCTATGCGAAGCTTCTCGGTGTGTGTAGACTCCTGTAGGATGACAGCCAGGGGAGTGTCTGATTCCTTCCACCAGCTGAATTCTTGCTCATCTTCAGAGTCAAGCCAGGGGCTTCAGCAGAACACCAAAACCGAACAAGCTGCTAATTAGCATTCTTCTCCTGTTTTTGGCAAGATTCTGTGATTAGACTTCTGCTGCAGGATGAGGAGAGCAGAGAGAAGATTTGAAAGGGCAGAATGCTAATGTGCTGATGGCCTGCTCAAGGATGGGGCAGTGTGTGCAGGAGATCGATGGAGCCTGTGAAGATAGCAGCTAAACACCTAGTTTAAATGATTCCCCATTCCATTATCATAATCAAGATTAACAGTTTGTGTTAAATAGGACCTGTCTGTTGGCCAGGAAGGAAGATAAAACACCAGAGTAAGTGTTGCTGGCTGTATACATGGATACAGAGGCCAGGCTTAGTCATCAAGGAGGGAGGAATCAGACCAGAGCAGGACCACAGCAGGCAAGCTTAAACAAGAAATTAGAAAATACATCACACCAGTTCATTTGGCCATTCAGTGGATACTTGCCTTTATGGAAATTAATTCACCATTAATATTGGAGATCAACAGAAAAACCCATACTTCTGTGTTTCTTCTCTAAATGCACAGATTTCCAATTCCTCTATAATAACTACACTTTTCCTGTTCCTGTACTTTAGCCAGTTTCTTTTCTGAGACTGACTAGTACCACAAACATAAGCTTACAACCTGATGAATTCAGATAATATGCAAATGAAAATGACATCTATATTCCTTGAGGCAGGCACCTTACTTTCAGAGAGCAACAAGCAAGTAAGGTTTTGTTTTTTCTGAACATAACAGACAACAAACCAGTTTTAAAGAAACGCTGCTCAGAAGTATTACCATTTACAGCACATCCTATGTGTACGTGCCTGGGTTGCAGTGCACATCCTCTGTGTACGTGCC
>JABJVR010047782.1:4667-26581 GCA_025773905.1 Chitala chitala
TGCAGTCTGCACAGAGATTAACCTGGGAATCACAGGGCAGGGCTGCAGTCTGCACAGAGATTAACCTGGGAATCACATGGCAGGGCTGCAGTCTGCACAGAGATTAACCTGGGAATCACAGGGCAGGGCTACAGTCTGCACAGAGATTAACCTAAGAATCACAGGGTAGGGCTGCAGTCTGCACAGAGATTAACCTGGGAACACAAGGCACGGAACATCCTTGATGGTGCGGCAGCCCAACACAAGGCTCTCTGGCTGTGTTAATTTGTGGTCATTTTTACACTCTGCACTCAGATATATAATAATTTGTCATGAGACAATTGGTTAAAATTGTTTCATTTTTTGGTTTTTACCCATTTAAAAAGTATTCACACTATTTTAAAGGCATTATAAAATACTTTGCATTCTTTCTTAAAATGTTTTCTTTCATTTTTGGTAGTGGATTGTGTGTGGGGGGGGTGGGAGTGCTAGATAAATAGAAGCAACCAATCACACAATGTTGATCTCTCCAAACTATCATTCATAGCCGGTAGACAGACCGCAGCCCCTTCGATAGAGGTACAGTACTGAGGCACATACCAAACACACGATCAGTGCAGAAGCCCCTGGCTGGGCTCTCAGGGGTTTACAGTACTGAGGCACATACCAAACACACGATCAGTGCAGAAGCACCTGGCTGGGCTCTCAGGGGTTTACAGTACTGAGGCACATACCAAACACACGATCAGTGCAGAAGCCCCTGGCTGGGCTCTCAGGGGTTTACAGGCACATGTGATCCTCCTCTCTTCTGATCTCTCTGTTACCTAATCAAAGAAAAAGGTGTACGTGAAGGAACTGGAGTGAACCTGTACATAACAAGACCTAAAATGCCAAAAAAAGTGATGATATGGGTGACATTACCTCTCTGCCAGGGTGGGCTGGTTCAGATGGGGGGGTGGGGGTGGTGCAGCTGTTCAACACACACTCAGTAAAGGAAAACGTGCAGGTTTGACGGTGAGCAGCACAATTTGATTATCTTCTTAAACCATATGTGTGGTATTACCTTCATAATCAGAGATTAAATTAATAGTCTCATATTTATCCTGGGCTAAATTTGGACATCTTCTTTATATGTGTGTATTTTTTTTATCCTAGGGATAGAAAGCAAAGGCTATTCAATTACAAACATGTGCTCCTGGATACAAAATGACATTACACATATCTCAGTTGCTGTTTAATCTGCTTATCTTTGGACCTGGCAATCTAATTGTCCTGAATGGGGTGGCACCAGATTATGGAGAAGTGGGCTGTTTCATGAACTGTAAACCCTTTCATGTGGCGGTGAGGACTCCAAAGGACAGCCTCGATCGCTCTGTCCGCCAGCCTGGAGGACTAAAGTCCACAGCAATTTCTGCACATTATTAAAAGACTGCACAGTCCACCGTCTGTCCTGCTCCTCGTAATTCGGCCCTGCTTCGGTGTGCTCCACAGATGGAGCGTGGCCCACACCAGGAGAAATTTAATTAAAGGTACGTGAGCGAGGTCAACATATTGTGTTCCTTCTGATCCAAAATATATTAATCCAGCAGTGAGGGCCGCTCTTATGAAATATAACAAAGTAAAGAGGATCTGAGCAAACTCGAGGTGGGGTGGGGACAGGCATTAAACTGGGTGGCCCGCAAATGTCTTGTCATTATATGAGGATTTCTTTGCTCTTCTGTGGCAACCCGATGAGGTCACTGCAAGCCGAGCGACGGCAGTCCTGGTCGTGTCAACTGAACCCCAGAGGCAGGGCCTTTTGCGTTGGAATCTCCTTATTGTCAACATGTGTCCATTTGTTTTCTTTCATAACAAAAAAAGGAATTTGGAATGTAAAACACAAGGGTGCAACACAAGTGAAATAGCATCACTGTAGCAAGACTACCAGAAACGTTGTATACACCTGCTCATAAGCAAACACACACACACACACACACACACACACACACACACACACACACAGAAGACAGTGAAAGGAAAATGTCTGCTTATAGTTCAAATGATCAATTTATACAGTAATATTTTCAGTTTAAAGAATCTCCAGGAATTTATAGGTCCAAATATATATAGAAATTAAATATGGTTGTAGTTGTGTTATTGGAACGTGACCCAATGACCTTCTGGCATGTGACTCTTCTCAGAATATACACAATTATTACAAGTATTTGGGTAATATTCAATTTACACAAAAGGTTAAAAATCATTAGTGTGGATTGTGTTTAACAAGAGCGAGGTGCCCACTTCCCCCGCCCTGGCATGTTCAAACTACAGTCACTAATAAAGTAATGATTCAAACGGGCTGTGTGTGTTTGATCAGTGGGACGCCCCAGAGGGTAGGCCACATTAACATGCAGCGGCTGTGTGGTGTCTCACGAGTTGACACAATGGCTCTAATTGTTAAATGACTGAAAAGAGACAGTGGTGGCTGATTAATACCAAATGTTTTCAAACTTGGGTCACACTGTAAGTTTTAGCAGGGGTGCGAGTTTGTCACTGTGAACAGTGCAAGTAAAGAACAAAAATCTACTGCTGGAAAGTTCTGTTCTGACTCGCTACAAATCAAAGGCAGCTGGGTTGTGTGTAAAGTTTCTCTGGAAATACAAACAGCACTAACAACAGCCACAAACAGAATATTATAAATTTACATGCATTTACCAAGATTTTACATGAGACTACCATTGAACGTAAATTTTTTTTTATTGTTTTAATTTGTAACAATATATATTCCTGTGGTTTTATAGCCTATTGTGTAAGAAATAAGGTTCAAAACTCATATTTTAATCAGTCCAACTTTTGGCTGCAATGGCTACAAACACTCGCTACTCTCATGCATATGCATAAGAAAAACCAAAAAAACAAATCATGTCGCATGATGGAAAACAGTTTTTTGTTTATCTTTCAGAGTAGAATGTGTGGTTTGCACAAAAAGGTTCTTCACAGGAGAAAACTGTGAAGAAGAAACCAAAGTCAGTCAGAATTTATAGATTTAAAATAAAATACTCTCACCTAAAACAAATGTGACATGTAAGAGTTTGTGTGTATATATACACGTGTGTAAGAGAAATGAGAACCTGCATTTTCTCTGTTAATTGAGCTAAGGATGATAGAGAGGAGGTGAGATCTTTTCTGTTACCAACTTTTTTTTAAAATCAAGATTAATTTAGAAAGCCTTCACAGCGAATACAAATTTGAAAAGAAATAGAGATCATTCGTGTCTAAGAGTCATTAACTTTTGCGTCAAGACCAATCACTGTATTGACTCGTCTGTCTAACCGTGGCCTTCTGGGAGTTATTGTTCACCTTGTTGTTTGCAGTCTTCCTGCTGTCTCCCCACTGTTTCACTCACACAGGCACATGCTAAATTAACACTAACCTTGTGGAATCCCCCCTGCATGCAAAAGGCCAGCTGCAGCTTGAACAAAACATCAGCTCCTCCATGACTATATCTGATAATTGCCCCTTTGACCATGCGTCAGCATTCTTTAGATGTAAAACATGATTAAGCAGCAGTGTGGCATTGGTGTGTGTGTGTGTGTGTGTGTGTGTGTGTGTGTGTGTGTGTGCTGTCCAACATTTATTGGGTCTTCCCCATACCCTTGGTTGCTGCCGCTGTGATTGTTGCATTCAAGCTCAAAGCAGGGATGCTGCCCGGCTAACTCACAAGCTACCAGCTGTTTACCAACAAGCAGAACATGGAAGGATTCTCCTTTTCAAACATCAGAAGCATGTGACAGAGTTGTGTACCGGTCCTTTAAGATGCTACTGCCCTGCTGAGAGAGGGGGTATTTGTAAGGGACAAAAAAAAAAAAAAGATGCAAGCAAACACACAAACATGCAAGTACACACACTCTGATATATGAAGAACATGAGGGACAGGTGAGCCTAATGACAGGTAGGGACAGTTAATGGGAGCACTCTTCACTCAGGTTTCTCTGCTTTGCCCCAGCCCTCCTGCTCTAACAGCTTGTATCGTGTTTCAGCACCATAAAGGTGTATTTTAGAAATGTAGCAGTAATAAAAATAGCCTGCCAGTGTTTGAGTGCACACTGAGCAAGACTCTGGAGAAACGCAGCTTCTCCATAAGCACATCTTTCCCACACGTCAGTGTTCAACACACTGTCTAAAGTGTCTTTTAAAAGAGCAAACATGATGCAGTAAAACAAAAACACGTTTTCAAAACAGAAGACACGGCTAGCATGTAAACAGAAGACACGGCTAGCATGTAAAGGGCGTGATCATACCGTACAGGTAAGGGTATTATTTTGATGTTGTGCTACTTGATATTTTGATATTATGCACCATAGCAAATAACAATGAAAAAATTTCCCAAAGGACGGAAAACGCCAGATTCCTCAGGTAGACTGAAAGGGGAAAGACTACAGTCCCTCCTCCTCACATTGGGACACAAACGCTGAGCTTTCTAATAATGTCCTGTGCTTCTTTTAACTAATAAACACATTGAAGAATATGTAAACAAAAATAAAAGATATCAAAGTTTATTCACAAAAGTGTCAGTGATGAACGCTGGCCAACCATAAGGACGTTTATTGTTCCCGATGCATGTCGTGAAAAAAATGCTCTTAACGGGAACTAAAGGTTAAACGGCTGCTTTTTACTGAAAGCTTTTTCTCCAACAAAACCATTCCTAAATACGTCTTCTACTTAGGTGTGAGAAAGCCAAGAGGCCAGGATGCTGCAGCTATAAGGATGTGTAAATTTCCCACTTCATTTGCAGTTGTCCCCCCCATAGTTGAAGAGCTCACAGCTCCGATACTTTATTTTCATTGTTAAATACATGCAAGGTTAACGTATGTGTCAGAGGGAGCCACAGATGACATGAAGTCGCTAACCAAACGCTTCTAAAGGTTGATTTGGCTCGCGCACTGCTGCTAACCCCCCCAACACACACAGGAAATTGCTTGGACAATAAGCAGTTTCAGATCAGTTTCAATTTATGTAGTTGTCCATAAATGCTAATTATTTCTTTTAATTTTAATTTTGTTTTTTTTTTCTCCCTTACAAATACCCCCTCTCTCAGCAGGGCAGTAGCATCTACAGCGGACCGGTACACAACTCTGTCACATGCTTCTGATGTTGGAAAAGGAGAATCCTTCACGCAGTCCACGTTCTGCTTGTCGGTTAACAGCTGTTAGCTTGTGAGTTAGCCGGGCAGCATCCTCGCTTTGAGCTTGAATGCAACAATCACATCAGCAGCAACCACAGGTGTGGGGAAGACCCAATAAATGTTGCACTAAAACCTCACAGAACGTAGGTGCACTCTGACTGGGTGTATAGTGTGTATATACCTAAATATCCAACCCCTACTGTACTTGTAATGAGATTATTTGTAGCCAAGTGGCAGTACTGCAACAACCACACCTCATTCTAGAAAAGAAACAACACACACACACACACACACACACACACAAACACACACACAGAATAGTTTTTAAAAACAGTGTAAATACTCAAACTTTTGGTGCAGTATCAACTGGATGTGGGACCTGAGTCACTACAACATGTACGATTATCTTAGCTAATTATCTAAGATAATTAGTGTAGTACTACAGCACACAAAGCCCTGCCACAAGTCCGGGAGTAACTGAAGTGCGTCAGTAGTTTGGCATGTTTTAGTGGATAACAATCTGTGCTGTTAAAAGCAAACACTTAAAAAGCATCCAAAAATCATGGAACTGTACACAGTATATGTTTAAATGTAGGTGTATTTTTGCAGAAGTTACATTAAGGCGTGTATTTACAGGCACAAGGTGTGAGATACAACAACATTTCTGTGGTGTCAAACCTACACAAGTAACACTCTTGGCAAAATGCAACTATTATTGCGACTTGTCACACATTCTGTAATGTGAACTCAAAAAGTGCTTTTGTTGGAAAGCGACTGGCTGCTTGTAAAAATGTAACGTTGTTATATTACGTATGATTCGGAACCAATCCGAAGGATGGGAGTAGAGGCTGGGCTCAGTTACAGCTCAGGAAATCATGCCTTCTGCTAAATGAAGGAAAGCGGCAAACAGATTCCCTCCAACGCAAGCGCATCGTACATTTTGCCGCTCTTTTGTGCACACATGAAATGTGATTCCTTGGCATTAGGGAGGATCACGTTCAAGGGTGCTCGGAGGGGATTTTTGCGGTCAGATCAGTGGATTGCAACTCAAATTCAGCTGCTCAGATCACACTTCTAAGGGCCATTTTATGTTCTGGGAGCTCATCTTCCTTGCCTGGATTTCTCAGCTGTGCACAGCATCTCAAAGCTCCTGTAAAACAATATCAAGAAACAAACGTTTCCTCATTTACATGTCAGCGTTATTTATTTCCACGTACTCTATTCATAGTAATAATAGTCATGAATTTCTCATAATTAACATATTGGGCCAGTAAATTTTTCCCTGTGGGTGTAAAAAGTGCGTGCACATTAGTGGAAATAAATGAATAAGAATCGTATGTCATGACTGGAAGAGCAGCACATTCCAGTTTGTTATAAATTCTTATTAAAAGAATCTTCATTGACAAGGCTGTGTTGTTTCTGCCTCAGTTTTCAGGTCGATGCTGTGGGCCCTTACATGTAACCGGCCCGCATTGCCTGCTATGTCCCCTTAAGCTACAAGTAGCCTAGGGCCCAGAGCCGAGGCCGAGGCCGTCACGGTTAGGGAGTTTTAAACAGCAGCATCTTCTTTTGCAAGTGCTGTATTCCTCTTTGGCCAGTTCTGTCACGTCTTGTGCTTCAGGTATGAGTTAATCCAAGGTTTGTTTTCCTTTTTCTTTTGTTTTTTTTTTTCTTTTGTTTTCTTTTCTTTTCTAATTAGCTCAAACTTTTTTCCATTTTATATGAGCACTAATGAAAACTGCCGCTGCTATTTAAAGAAATTATAAAATTCTTATGTTATGTTAAAGTGGGAAAAAAGCACTAAGTGAGTTTTGTATATATGGCTGGTTGATTGCAAATAACAGAATGAAGTACAAGTAATATCATCAGTTAAGTCACGCACAGAATGAAATGTGCCAATAAACAATGAAAATGACAAGTCTTCACACGTGCACTTTGCTGTTGAGAGCACGTCGTGTACATGTTGTGTATTATTAGCATTGCTGTATGATTTTAGTGAAGTGAGCGTGACGTTAATGGTCTAATTTCTGACATGCTAGAAGTCTGCATAGATGAATAGGCTGCACATACACTTTAAACTGAATAATATATAATAAATGCAATATAATTTTAAAGGAAGAAGTATTTTAATAAACACTGTATGGGAGAATTAGAATGCTGTTCTCAGCTTAGCAGCAATGTAAGGGAACTGACATGCACTGATGAGGATCCACACCTATACTGATACAAATGTAAGAAAAAATAAAAGCCAAGCCTAATTGTTAAGCAGTTCAATTATTTTATGAATATATAAAGTAAATGTCTTAATTAACATACATGTAATACCATTTGTAATACAGATAACGTCTTTCTTTTTCAAAGGCAGTTTGTTTTTGATTTGTACAAGCCAAATTGTATAGAATATAAGGGCATGTTTTAAGGGGATTTTATTTAAATTGCCAGTTCTGTGTGGTATCTTTGTCTCAGTGGGAAAAATTCTCTTGTATGTTATTTCACTGGCTACTATTTTTATAGTCTATAACCCTGACGTTTATCTGAGACCCTATTTTCTCAGGTAAAACCCACATTAATGTCACACTTAAAGCAGTATGGTGGTGCAACTATAACTATTGTTACAAAACACACATTCACTAATAAAATATTATATAACTCCATATTCAGGTAAAGATTTTTTCCAGCAACAGCTAACACCTACTCAGCTGACCTTACACTTCTGTATATGTATGCATGGAAAGGCTTTCAGTGGTTGCAGATGCTGTTACATTATTTAAGTGTTTTTCCAGAATATATGACCTCTCCTTGGCAAGGGATACTTACATAAAGATGTCAGATAATCCACATGCTTTCATTTTATTTGTTAATTTGTTTTACAACTTTTGTTTAACATTAATTATATAGAAAAATACTATCTTGCATATCATTAGCATTTTTGAATTGTAAATGACAATACACTCCCAAAACAGTTGACATGACAAAAACACACAATGCATTTAGTGGCACTGAGAGCTTAGTGTTTTGGCAAACATCTTCTTTATTTAAAATGTTGTGAAGTAGAATTGCTCCTTTATGTCATTATTTGAGGTTTTGATGCATTTTTCTTTACACAGTAATGACCCCAGGTTCATGTTAGCATCTGTCGAGTTTTCAGTAAGATTACTTGGGCTGTCCTGAGCCTGACTGTCATTGAACTCAGTGACCTTGACATGTGGAGGCCTGCCTTAGATGCTGTGTCCATCAGCTTCAGAGAGAGTTTGTGGAAAAACTCACTTCAGATCTTCTTCCAACCACCTTTCCTTGGAACATGTTAGTTTAACCTAAAACCAAAATCACACCTGATTAAGTCATGTTAAAATGAATAACCATTGGCAAAAGAGGTGTTTTTAACTTAATGTTATCCTCATCTCCATTTAAAACAACAACAATAACAATAATAATAATAATAGAGTTGGAAAGGAAGTTGTTCGTTGATTTGTGTAGACCAGCACGTTGCTATACTGTCAGTGTGTGCAATCTTAGTGAGAGATGCAAACTGGAAACAGTCTTCTGGGATCCATTAGAGTCCAGCCAGCCAATACAATGTTTCTTTACTGGAAATTAAATCTCAGAAACACTTTCAAAATTTACAGTTGACTTATAATATATTTGCAGAAACAGCACATTTTCAATGTCAGTCTAGACTAATGTCCAAAAAAAAGAAAAACCCACCGACACTTGCACTTGCACACACACGTCGAGGAGATTGTGACATACGTGGATGTTTAGGTGACATGTGGCAGGAGAATTCTGGGAGATTAGGGCCTCTTTTTCCATGCTGGGGACACGTATCGACCCATCACCCCGACACCCGTGTGACAGGGAAGTAACGTGGAAGTGTCACATGGACAGTCAGTGTTCAAAATTAAAACTTTGGGGAAGAAAAATGGTCGGGCTACCCCCACACACGGTGCAGATCCACTAGAAAAACCTGACAAGCCGTGAGAGTCAAAAAATAAACAAGTCAATTTGTGTACACAGGCGGTCGGAGGCCTCAGTGCTGCTATCTTCACTCACACAGAGGGAATATTTTTTATGCTTCCATTTCTGTGGCCTTAAATGTCCTACGATGGAATGAATGAAACTAATGGATTTAAACAATATGCCTCCATAACTTAATCCAAACATAGCAAAGCAGAATAAAAGTGGAAAAATGATCTTTTCATGTTAGATGCTTTGTATATAGAAAGTGCATGATTTCAATTTGCATATTATTTCACTGGCTTTTCCACTGTTTTCTCATTTTATGCTGTTGATTTGAACGGCTCCTCAATTTTAAAATGTTCACTTTTGCCTGAAATGTATTCTAGTCACACGCATACCTATAAAGACACCCTTTTTATCTTTTAAATGTGCATTTTTATTTAATAAGTGGTTCACTTTTCAGCTTCAAAAATTGTGTCCACAAATCGATAGGCATCAATCCATGTGGATCGACTGATGAATCAGTCATTTAGTCAATTATTTAGTCCCTCCTTTATAGCAGGCAAAGGCAAAACCCCGAGGATTTTTCAAAGTGCTACTTTGATGTATAAGAGAAAACAAAAGTGAGAGGAGTTCATTCATTATGTGCGATACAAGAATAAATCACAGGCTTTACAAAATTAGCCTCGTAAAACCGGAAAGCCCGTCACCTGGGTATTGTCAAGACTTGTCAACATTGCATAAAATACTTTTTAAAGTGTGTGTCGTTAAAACTTTATGTACATCACAAAGACTTTCTGAAACTTTAGGAATTCTGATTTCTACCTTCGTGCACGTTCAGGGTAAAAGCCACCAGTTTTAAAAAGTACCTTTGGCATCCTCTGAAACTAAATTAATGAGTATGGTCAGTCAGTCGGTCCTTATCTTAACCGCTTAGTCCTGGTGAGGGTCGCGGGGAAGCCTGGAGCCCACCCCAGAGCACAGAGGGCGCAGGGCAGGGGACACCCAGGGCGGGGCGCCAACCCACCACAGGGCATTAATGAGTATGGTATGTATTGCAAAGCAATTACTGTTTTTCCCATTTAAGTTTTGGATTGGATTTTAGCTTCATAATTTGAGGTGAACCTTTAATAAAACACGCACATGATTTTGCTTCGGAAAATGTCCACGGCTGTAGATCGTAACAGTTTTTTATCATTTTTACACAAAACATAATGTCCGCTTTAAAGTCCGGGCCAGACACATTTAGCAGTTCTATCTAGACTCCCGTATGAAGTAAGTCAGCTGTCAAATTGAGTAAGGAAATCACTTCTTTGTAGTCCTCTACAGGGTGTCGTGGTTCTGAAGGGAGGAGACAGCCCCCTGTCTTACGCATCGCCGCTGATCCTCTGGCACGAGGCGTGTGACATGCCACGAAGACTCAGATCTCGCTGAGCTGTTGAATATGCGTCTCTACGCATCTCATTGTACGCTTTGCGTTTGTGACGGGCTCAGTGTTCACCATTTCAGCAGGAAATATAATTATTCGAGAGGACAAGATCCTCACACGTCCCATCTCAAACAACCGAGGAATCTCAACACATGTAGTACCTAGAAAGCAAGCCTTCGTTTCTTTAAATTTTTTCTGTTTTTGCCCATTGCATTTTTCCCTGAAAAAATGTATTGGTGATTTTATGACTTCATTCCTAAATAGTAATAATACATCAGTTACATAATACCTAATTTAACAAAGTCAATGACGCCCTGCTATGTACCTATCATGCCTTTTATAAAGTTAATTTCCCCCATGTTGTCTATTTTCGCGTGCTGAAACAATTCTATGGGTTTTTTGCAGCAGGCCGGCAGCTGACACTTGATATAGGGGTGCCGTTGTCATGGCAACTCGCGTGCGCAGTCCCAGGTCATTTCGCTTCGGATGGGCCCCTGTGGGGTGTTTGATTACTCTCGCTCGCTCCCTCGTTTAGCTCGCTAATATGTAACCACTCCTCTGGTAAACTCGGCTTCTTTGTGTGAAACAGAAGCAACATCAAATACGGGAATATATAGAAAGGCAATATGAGCTCATATCACAAGATATGTACAGTATGTATACACGCACGCATAAAACATGCTTGTAGGAGGAAGTGGAGAGAGTACTGAACAATCTAGCAAGATGATAGGTAATTACAAATCTAAAGAATTCAGTTAACTAAGCAGAGAAAGGGAGCCATTCGTGTGGTTCCCTGGCACTCCTGCTGTATGGCACTGAGGCCCAGTCCCATATAGTTTCATAGTTTCTATACTGTCTGTCACTGGTGATGCTTCACTCACATGGACTTTGGAGCTTTACTGCAGGTAAGCAGTAGGGTTAGGCTGGCCACCTGCGTGGGTTTCTGAAGAACAGGTGTGAGGCTACATCACAGCTCTCCAGGGCCAAAATTGAGTGCTCTCATGTTAAAATGGCAGCAGCACATAGTGAATGTGACAGGGCCTTGGTCTGAAAGAGAAAGGAGAGAAAACAAAGGAGCACCACAGGAAACATTGCGAAGCGTATTAAGTATGGTGTGTTTGTTGAAAACAGTGCAATTATCCTTTTCCTTGAGGGGACGCTGCTTCCCACACCATCGCCCGGGGAGCCCCAGAGGCAGTGCTGTCCTGGGGAGTGGGGGGGTGTTCGCAGGTTCGATGCCCATGGCTGGAGGCAAAACTGTGCCAGCGGTGACTGCCATGATGTGGAAACTCTGTAAATGCCCACGCGCTCGGGCAAAAACACGCGCCATTTACCTCAGGTGCTCGCTGGCAGTGCCACAAGACTTGTGGGAATGAATATGAAGCACGTCTCTGGTACATATAAGGGTTAGGGTATACATGTGTGGCCTGTTGAGACAAAGCCGAAGTCTTAATCAGGAGTAGAGAGAGAGGAACCTTTGAGAAGAAAAGCGCCACTGTTGTGTTCATTTTAGCTTTGAAAAAGAAAGCAGCGCATTATCATTACAAGGCAGATGTCTTCCTAATGTGAGACAGCACACAGCTGTCAATCATGAGCAACAGACACATGTACATTACACTTTAAACAATTTAAGATAATATATAGCAAGTTACTGCACTGAAAGAAACAAAGTGTAAAATGAGATAACCTGTAAAAGGAATGGCCCCCTATCCACACCATTTTAATTCAACTGCTACAGGTTTGGGTTTTTTTTCCCTTATTTTTTCGTTTTTTGAAACTTGTGGCGTCTTACTTCAGATGTAATTCCAGGGTGATAAAGACCGTTTGAGGGGAGCCGCTGATCACATCAAAGGCAGCGCGGTTTTCACTTTGGCCCGTGAAAGAGTGAGAGATGGAGCACAGAGCGCTGCCTTACTGGTGTGTCTGCTCACCGTTGCTAAATTGACAAATTCATCTTCCAAAAGGGTGACTACCTAAAAGGCGAAGTACCACCGTACCCTTTAAGGCACAAAATGAAGACCTTTTTTCTAGTTGACCTTCGACACATGAGTTCCTCGTTTATCAGGAATAGGTTGTGAAATTATATCACATATAAAGGTCAAAACTGGTCCCCGGCAACAGTAGTTAAGACATTGTACACCTTAAAGTCGAAGTTTTCGAAATACTCCAGGCTGAGTTTCATAATAAAAGTCTCTGACAGAATAAAGCTGTATTGTTTATGTGGCCTCTTAGAATTTGTGGTTTAACTGGAGGCTTCTTACAAACCAACCCAAAATCATAACTGCATAATGCAGTAACCATGTTATCCCTGTTCTAAAGTTACCTAAAATGAAAACCAAAAAAAAATTTTTAAATCTTTATTTTCAGTTCTGCTATAAATGGTTATAGAAGCAATTCACTCCACACTACAGGAGAGTAATTTGAGCAGACAGTTGAGAGAGACATATAACAGCCTACTGCATGTTTAAAAGAGGATTTACAGTTCCACAATATTTCTAAATTGGTATGGCTTTTTTAATCAGTATAAAAGAATATAAACTTTGACTCACATAGAGAATCATTTCGAAGCAATCTCTGATCTGAACGCTGAAAGAGCTTTGTGGAACACTAAGCGGGCAGGGGAAAGGTCAGAGGTCATGGCACCCAAAGGACAATCCATCTAAAATACATGTGTAAACAATAGGGGGGCAGGCAAACCTTTGCCGTTGCTTATCTTCACACGCAGAGCCAAACGGAGCCTTTGACGGCTTCAGGCTGGATGAGAGATGGACGTCCCGCTGTGTCCCGTGGGGTGATGGCTTTGCGGAGGACAAGGTTCGAGACTCCCGCTGCAGCTCCTTTAATTGAGATGGGGCGGCGGGTGTCAGCAGGCCAGCGGGTGGTGCCATACCCATCTACCCACCTCCTGCCTGCATCCAACTTTTTGTAGTTTTATGAATATCATTACAATGAAAAATATCAATTTTATCAGAATAAATAAAGCAGTTGCTGTTGCTAATAATTTCTCAGTATATGATTGTAAAATATTAATGTGTGCATAAAATAAGAAGCAGGTTTTTCCAGTAATTACATAAACCTAAACTGTAAATACTGGATACTATGAAAACATTTAGTTTCAACTAATGAACTTACTTAATAATAAGTAGTCTATAGCAGTGTAATGCTGATTATAGTAACAGTTTTTTTCATATAAGAAAGTTGGCCCATGTCACCTAAATGTATGTGTGTGTGTGTGTGTGTGTGTGTGTGTGTGTGTTTGTGTGTGTGTAGCAATGTCCAGTTCCCTGTTGTATTGTCAAGGACACTAGGACCTACTGTTAATCTTGGGAAGAAAGAGTACACCCCTTCTTGAACACAAGTAATCCTCCCAGGTAAATAGCATCCTCCCAGGTGAACCGAATCCTCCCAGGTGAACCGAATCCTCCTAGGTCAACAGAATCCTCCTAGGTAAACAGTGCCTTTAAGTGACATACAAAAACCCAGCAAGTGAGGACACTTTCAAATAACTACTACAGTTCCTCAGTAGGACTGGTTGGTAATTTAGTTACTCTTTGGAGTGTGAGAGCAGCGTAACCCATGCTAATCAATGGTGAGTAACAGAATAGCAAGCAGAGTGTAATGATCTCCCTGCGGCTAACCACGCCCCCTTGTTACCTTCTCTTGTCTCTATGGTAATTCGTTTCAAGCATGGTACTGTTTTCACCTGGTGCAAGTTTGAGTGAACACTGTAAGAGTCCTTGTTACCTCTTGCCTATTGCCGGTTGGTAGATGTTGATGTGTGGTGTTAACTGGCCCTCCTTGTCATCCAACTGGTGTTACTGATTAAGTGTATTTTATGTCCCAGTATCCTCCCAGTGGGCCCTGCTCTGTTGTTTACATGTGTTTTGTTGTCGTTCATTTCTCTGGTTTGGTTTCTCTTCCTTGTGTTACTTTACTTTTGTACACAGATGGTCCTCGAGTTACGATGGTTCGACTTATGATTTTTCGATCTTACAATGATGTTAGCGATATGAAAAAATTGTAAAAATATTTGAACTTTCACACGGCAGGCAAACATAGCAGTGGATGTGGTACAATAGATTGGGACCCTGCCGGGACGAACACATCTCCCGTCTTGTGAGACGCCTCACTCTCACCAGCGATCGACACAGTTCCGTTATCTCGGTGTTAGAGTGTGTAATTTTTTTCTGTGTTTTTGGTGTTTTGTCCATGTCTCAAGTTATGATGGGGTCATTGGAACACATCTCCATCGTAAATTGAGGACCCCTGTAATTTGCTGGTTCCCCGTGTCTCCCCCTTTGTGTTTTTAGTAAATGAACTTCACATCCACAATTAGACCTGCTCCTCCCTTGTCTCCTCGCCCAGCGGTATGTTACACAGAGCCGCTACTCACTCAGAACCATAACTAGAGAGCCATAAAAAAACACAGTTACTTAGCTGTTACCCAACCTTACTCCAGCTGTACTCCAACCAAACTCCAACCGTATTAGTATAAACACAGCTGAAGTCACACCCATCTTACCGCGTGACACATGTGCAGAGGTCAGACGAGGACAGCGACGTAGAGCTGGTGCTCCTACAACAGTAGAAAGAGCAGTAAAGTCCCAGGAGCCGATCTGCATAATTGCTCCTGCCATAGGCAGTAATCCCTGCCCTCGTTTATAAACACTAATGTTTCTCCCTGTGCCACCACTGGGTGCATGACGACGCACAGCACATCTCCTCAAAGGGCACGATTATAAAGGCCACCTAGGAGTCTGTTTCCTTTAATCTTTTCAATTGTTCTCCTTTGAAACTCGGTTTTGTAGGGCCCTGGATGTCTCAGTCTCAGGAGGAGGAAGTGATGGGTAGAATGCAATATTTTTACCTTCTACATGTAATCCTAGTTAATTTTCTAGCAACTTTGCATGAAGTTAAAAATACCTTACTGTAATTTTGTTTTCTTTTTCTCCCCAGAATTTGCTATGTGATGTGTATAGCACTCAGAATAGTTATTTTATTTTTTTATTATCAATCAGGCATTGATCTGTATGTTAAAGGATTAGCCACATTATACAAAGAGTTTTGATTTTTAAACATTTATTGTTAAAATATGTAAAGCTCAGATCTATTTTACTCTTCACTGGGTTTTAATTTAGTATTTTACAAGACCTGAAGGAGGAGACAGTTTTGGATATACAAGCATCTAAAAGAAGTAAATGAAACATCCAGAGAAGTCTGAAAGTGGTAAAAGAAAGCGATCATGTGACTTGGAGGTGATGCGTGAAGAGGAACAGCTTGTGACAAGCCAAGGGAAAGTTGAGAAAAAAGAACGAGAAATACTTAAAATGTCAGACCCCTGTTCATTTATACAGTGCAGATTTTATCAAGGCTCAAGTGCTCTATGATGTGAATCTTCTCTTCTAAAAAGAAGTTCTGCTTTGTGTAAATCCCCACACTCCCTTCCTCTCTCTAAGGGAACCATCTTCTGGTTACGATCCTTTTGTCAGAGCAAACGTCTCTCTCACAAGCTGTAATTTGTGTGCACATTATAATGAATGTTAATATAAACACAAGGCCCATTGAGATGAGTCCCGTGTTTGGAAGGTCAGCATGCTAATGGGACTGGCATCCTCTGGAACACTACTAATCCATGCCAATATTCCCAGAATGCAGGCCTGTTATTGCGTGGCTGTCTCTAGCGCTTTAAAAGTCCCATTTGTTGCAGGAGAGAAACAACATTTCAGAGTGTGTCAGCATCAATTAATGTCGTCCATGCTGGCTGTTGTATATCTGAATCCCCCCCCCCCATCCCACCCACCTAGCATGTCAGAGACGTCAAGGCTCGCCACAAACACAACCATCATGAGTGCGCAAGAACTCCGAAGTTCCGACACAAAGAGGCGCAGCGTTCCTCCCCGGGCTCAGAAGCGTCAGACTGTCAGCGTCTCGGCGTTTGTGAAGCTAATCCTTTTTTAAAGTGCTGACAATGCGCTCGAAGAGTGTGCGTGTGCACGTCTCGAAGACGAAGGTGGCCGCCCCGGCGCCCATACAGCGGCGTGCGATCGTGGGCTGGCCGCGCGTGCGGGATTAGCGACATGAGTGCCCGGGGGGGTCTTTGTCAGCACAATGCCGTGTTGAAGTCGTCATTCTGGATGCAAAAGAGGAGTTAGCCAGGATCAAGGGGGTTTAGGTGGGAAAATTAAGTTTGCATGTTTGCCTGGAGCACACATTTACAGGTTACTTAGTTGATTTTAATTAAATGAAGCTGTCAGTCGATTTAAAAATTATTATATATAAAAAAAAAACCAACGATTTTGGTCTTAGACGATACTATTTAAATATGTTGAAATAAACACCATGCACAATAACAGCAGAATCGCTTTTCAAACCTTATTTCCACACAATCTGACTAGGAAACACCATTTTAAGTTCGCTACATTGCAATTGAAATACATATGCATTTAATAATATCCTAAATCAGGCAATTAGTTTCTGCACTTTAGGCAATGCAGTTTAATTGTTTAAAACATTAAATTAAAATATATATTTTTAATTGCAGGTAGATATTATCTTGCATAAATGTTTCTGGTTCTCGTCTCCCATTTATTTCCTGCTTAAATGTATAGGGTCTATAAAAAAGTACGCATTTACATGCAAATGTCCCCATTCATCAGACGTTTACACAGCGTGACCCGCAGAGACTTCATGGGAAGGAGTGAGAAGAGAAGGCATGTGGTAAACCAAAGGTGCGGCTGCATAAATCACCACAAACACAGCAGAAAATTAGTGTAAAAAAAGGAAAACGTAACAAAAGCCTTGGAAGAGCATGAGAGCGTGAGACGTGGCAGGGAAAACATGGCACTTTTTAAACAGTTGCTGAAAAATTAAAAAACTGTCCTCTCTGCAGAGCTGAAGCTCACTCGGTCTTGTTTCACGCAGTCTTTCTGTGAAGGAAATGAGAAACCACAGCACGCACAGCGCTAACAGCGTCCCACAGTCAGAAAGTCTTCTGAACTTGTTTCTAAACCCATTTGTTTAATCATATGAGACATTTCATAGGCATCGCCATGCTATGGATACTGTGTGGATGTGCTTGAATTTGACCTGAAGGCTAATACAGGATACACACATTTTTTGGATCACGCACCAGCCCCCCTGCCAAGATCAAAAGAGGTTTTCTCCATCCGTCCCGTCAAACAGCACCTGTCATACAGTATGAAGCCTGAGAGAAGGGCAGCACAGAGATGCAAATGTCAGGTCGTGACCTTCACGCCCGGCTACAGCTTTCTGCTACATTGTCATTAAGGCACGGTGGCACTGTGTATGACAATGTAATATGAACAGAAGGTTTTCTTTTCTTGCTTTGTTTTATATCCCAATTTCTTTT
The DNA here is from genome assembly GCA_025773905.1 of Chitala chitala. NCBI lineage: Eukaryota > Metazoa > Chordata > Actinopteri > Osteoglossiformes > Notopteridae > Chitala > Chitala chitala. The sequence continues at coordinate 22,566 of JABJVR010047782.1, forward strand.
TGTTTCTAGCAGGTTGGAAACAAAACTAAAAGCAAGCTGACAACTGTATGAGGAGTAAACATTGTTAATTAGGTCCCCGTTGCAGATGGATTGCTGAATTTGCCAAACATAAACTGAAAAAAACAGAAATTAAGTTTATTAACTCCTTCCATCTGAAGTGATCTCCATGTACTTGTATTGTTGATGTAGGACATCCCAGCATGGCCAAAAAGGACTTGGGTCATGACATGTGCTGGACACAGGTGCTCTCTGGAGACGTACATTGCTTTGTTGTTGTCAGCTGTGCTGTTTCTCTAGGGACTGATATGAGCTAGATGGTTTGGGTATGTTAGGGCTAGTTAGTGTGGTATGGTCAGGGATTGATATGGGCTAGCTGGCTTGCGTGAGTTAGGGATTGATACAGCCAAGCTGGTTTGGATGGGTCAGGATTGATATGGGCTAGCTGGTTTGGGTTGATCAGAGATTGATATGGTCTAGCTGGTTTGTGTGTGTTAGGGATTGATACAGCCAAGATGGTTTGGGTGGGTCAGGATTGATATGGGCTAGCTGGTTTGGGTTAGTCGGGGGATTGATATGGGCTAGCTGATTTGAATGTGTCAGGGATTGATACTAACTAGCTAGTTTGGGAGGGCCCAGAAGCAATGCAGCAGACATAAAGAACTAAACAGGGTAACCAGTGCTGGTGAGCCTTAAGAAAGACACTGGACTTAATCTAAACTCTTGTCTATACCCAGGGGGAGACATGACCATCTTTGCAGCCAACCTGCTGTCACATGTAGCAATCACTACACTACCCCATTCATTACCCTCACTTCAACTTCGTCCTGTCTCAGTCAAAATGTAACAAAACACTGTAGAAACGCTCCTCCACCATTTCAGATCAGCCTCAGCAACTTGTTTATTTTGCCATGGAGCAGTAGTGCTGTGCTAACATAGGACACACTGCTTACAGCCAATGGAAGCATTTTCAGAAGAGTCTCAGCTCTAATGCATGTGCACATACAGTGGTCCACTGTAGGCGAGCCTGTATTCGTCAAACTGCAGCCCGTCCCTAGCACCAAGTGGCTCATCGTCTCACCCAACCCTGCCTCGATTCTTTGCTTTATTGATTACATTAGCATTCGTTTGCTCTTTGTCCATATGGCCTCTCACGGAAACAACTGGCGTTGAGCGTGTCTTCATCACAGGCTGATGCAGCTGTGCCAACCGTGGGCGCGCCAATGTTTTGTTTCATTAAATGTTAATGTGTGGGTCCTTAGCTGTCACTCGAAATTGAGAAACAGTATCCATCTGTGGTGAGCCGATGAAACATTCATAGGGCTATAATAATCACAAAATGAATCACGTACTTATTTATAATCTCCATTTTAAGAAGAAATGACAGCTGAGGTCCAGTATAATTTTTACTCGTTAATTTATATTTAAATGGGATAAAAGTGAATTGAAAGTCAAGTGAAAATTAACAGTTCTGACAGGAATGTAAAACTTTGTTTTTTCACACGTATGTAATTTAACCAGTGTCATTTTGTGGGATTTTAAATGTTTTGGAAATGCCTGGATCCCCAAAGGAAGAAATATGATGATGCTGGAGCATAGAATTAATACCACAATTTGTGTTGCTCTGTTTCAAAATGTAGCAAGCATTTCAAAGGGTGGATCAAAGGATCAATAATGTCCTCCATTGTATAAGAGAAAACAATCCAAAATCCCAGTTTTACTATACTAACTGCAACTTGTGACAAGACACCTCCTGTGAGGAGTTACAGTGTTTGGTTCCAAAGCAACTTGTTAAAACAATGTTTTAGGAAACCATAGAAACGCCAGGGAGCTGTAACATCTATTTGTACTTTGCAAAGACCTTCAAAACAATTTAGAACTGAAAGTGTGTTGCTGTCATACCTAACATTGCATTAAAAATGCATTATTTCTATCCTTCTATGGTCATCAAAGCAGAATTTATTACCACCATTGGGCAGTAATCCTCTTAACAAAATCTCTGCTAGTTTTGTAACTTTTTTTTTTTTTGAATTATATTGACCATTTAATCCTGCTTGCATTAAGCGTTAAGCCAATGTCCCAAGGATGTTTTTAAATCTAGAGGAAACCGACTGTGGAGCAGAATCGCGGCCGCTCCATGCCCACACTGCGGTAATAACCCTAATTGCCAGCCCGGTGAACGGTGCCGGCTGGGATGCGGCCGGCCAGACTCCGCGAGTGCGTCCGAACGTACACAAGACATCACAAGGCGAGCTCCGATAGGCCGCTGAGATAAGTGAGAAGGCACCGGGGCGACGGCGCATCATGCACAGTGGAATGCTCCTTTCATCCAGACAGCTGCCTCTTGTTCAGTTCTGATTGCAGGTGCTGTGAGTGACGGGCGGAGCATCGAATTAGCGCTTATTCAAGAACAACACAAAAGACGCAGTCTATTCGGAACATGCGCCACCTTGTGACCGTGATTAGCTTCTCTCCATCACATCGCCCGAGGAATATTGTTATTAATGACCAATGTTCCTTTCATGACATGTAATGACAGCTCTACAGACCAAGCCAAATGTCAGCTCGTCTCCAGTCCTACCGAAGGCCTAGTCCTGACACGACTCTGTGAGGCAGCAGGTACTACCATTCTCCCCTGACTGCATACACTCCGTGCCGACTTTTGATAAACAAGCTTGCACGCTCATGAGGATGTTAACTAGATGTATGAAACGAAGAATGACTCTTAAGGAGGTTGAACCTCCAAGCTTAACACTGCATCTGTACACGCACATCATGCTTCCTTCTTAGGGGCCCTATAATTTGAAAGTAAGAACATCCCACACACGATGCTTCCTCCTTAGGGGCCTTATCTTTGGCCTAGATAATCTCTATCCCTCTATTTGTTCTCATTAGCTGTTGTCTTTCCTTTCAAACCTCCAGTTTATAACTTTAACAGTTTATATTATAGTTTATAATATGTGTAACTTTTTCATTGCTTTCTCTGAGGAAAAACTGTTTGCACTGTCACATCCCTGGCATGTCATGCCTCCTAGTTTCCTCTAGGTGCTGCCCTTCCTTATATCTCTTTTGCTGAGTCATTGTGATTATGTCATTAGTGATCTCCAGTGGCGTTCTAGTTCCTGTTTTGTCCTTATTTAAGTCCTTAGTATCAGCAGTTAGTTAGTTAGTTATGCTGGTTATTGTAGTGTAATGAAGTGTATTTGTGCTGTTGGTCATTGTGAGCTGTTGAAGCCTAGTTCTTGCCCTGTGTTCCCTTGTGTTACAAGGCTGTCTGGGCTGCATAACTAAAAGAACAAAGGGCTTGTGACCACTGTATGACATTATATCTTGCCCTACTGAGGTACATTTACCAACATAACATTACATTTCCTTTTCATCCCTACAGTTCTGTAGCACCTTTACAATTTCGAGCCTTCCTTGTAGTACTGAAGTACAGTGAGCTGTTAGGAGAAGCTGCTAGAACCTTTCAGAGGTTCACAGAGTTTAAAGAGAAATAAAACATAGCACTACACAGTCGCTCATTTCAAAACTCATTTCATTCACTTGGCGTGACAGCGCAGGGCACATCCAAAGGACAAATGACATAAATAAAGCACGATGCTGTGGAAAGGTTGATTAAGAAATTTAATAAATAAGTTGATCTACATCACACGGCTTTAGAAATCAATTTGACAGCGCACAAAGAGGTGAAGGGGCTTAGTCAGGAGGTTTACGCTGCAGCGGCGTACACAAGATGTAAACTGTGGGAAAAAATGTGGGATTAATATCAGGGTAAATATTAACCCAGTGTAATAGAATCTTCAACTCTGGCTTGTCCTTTATTGGCAAAGCCTGCAGCAGTGCATCTCCATGTCAGGTAGGAATGGATTATGCGTTCCTGATGACAGCCGCTGTGATCGCTCTGCATTCTTATATATATATATATATATATATATATATATATATATATAGACATATTTTTTTATTATTATCACTTATTAGTCACACAACAGGGAAATTCATTCTCTGCATATAAC